>JAADVK010000356.1:0-29014 GCA_023334975.1 Globisporangium sylvaticum
AGTATCAAAGGGAGCAAGTCTGCAAGAAGATACCCAGCTTCTGGATGCAAGAGAGCACGGCGTATCCGTCCATATCCCAGATCTCAATCAGCCGCGCTCCGTCGCTCAGGTGATTCTGCAGAAAGCGACAATCAGTCAGTTAAGTAGGTCAAGAGCACTGATTGCAAATGCACAGCCCACTAACAACTCGTGCCACCCCAAGGAAGACTGTCAGCAAGATGTATGCCGGGTGCACGAGCATGATCGGACGGAACTCGGCGTAGAGCAGGTAGAAGAGTCCGCTCCGGAAGAGGAACGTCGCGCCGAGCAGCGCGAAGAAGTTGATCAGCGCAAAGATCTGCAGCAGCGCTTGTACCCTGTTGACATATCAGCACAAGCTGTTGGTTAGCGCTTGAATGCCAACGCGCTTGCAGTCTTGGAATGCTGCCACACAGCCAGGCACAACGCACATGGTCATGATCGTGTTGCTGCTGCTGCTCGTTGCGTCTTGCTGTCCGGGGAAATCGCCGAACTCGATGGACGAGTTGAGCACGATGTCCACGAGCCAGAGACCGGAGAGAAGCGCCTCATTCACTCCGAAGAACGAGTTGCTGTGTTGTGCGTGGCGGCGGGGATGACGGAGCTGGCGCTGGTGCTGCTCCTCGTCGTCATAGTCGTCCATGATTCCCATGCTGCTGCATTGCCAAATGTGACGTGTGATGATGGATAGATGACCTTTCACGCGGTGGTGGATGGATACAAAACTATAAATAACGTTCAATCGAAAAGGTCCGTTATTTTGCGCGCGTATTATACGCTTTCGCTTGTCATTCAAACCTTTTCGCGCCATTTTTTAGGACTCTTCGCGAGCGTCCATCATCACTCGCTCGCTCGCTCTTCTCCCACAGAAGACAAACAATAGGGGGAAAAAGCTGCAGCAGTCCATACTGGTAGAGACAATAGAAGCGTCTCTTCCAGTCGAGCGAGTCGGTGTTTTGTTTATTGCTCCCAAGTAAGCGCCTCTCCTGTAAAACAGCACCTGCTTAAACTCACAGGGACAGTGCGACGATGGGCATCTCGGGGCTGCTTCCAGCGCTCAAGAGCATCACGGAGACGAAGGCGCTGGAGGAGTATCGCGGCCAGACGCTCGCGATCGACGGCTACTGCTGGTGAGTAATAGGACAAAAAAGCATGCGCATGCTGACTTTGCGTGGTATCATAGACTCACACCGCATGTGGACTGTGTGTGTCTTCGCTACAGGCTCCATCGCGCGATCTATTCGTGCAGCCAGGAAATCTGCTTGGGCCAAGAAACCGACAAGTACGTCCGTTCTGTTATAATGGTTGTGCATGGTATCACATCTCACCCTTGTCCTCTTCTTGTGCGTGTAGATATATAAACTACTTTACAGAAAGGGTGGACATCCTGCTGCGCAACGGCATCACTCCGTACGTTGTGTTTGATGGCGGTCCACTGCCGATGAAGAAAGGAACCGAAGTCGAGAGAAGAGCGTACGTGGATCCGCCCATTTATAAGTGCTTGATTCATCAATGCTTGTGGTGGTGTGTATGCAAGCATGAAATAGATCTAAACCAATTACACCTTCACTTGTTCATTTATTGCAGTGCGAGACAGAAGAACCGGGAGCTCGGGATCCAGTTTTACAAGCAGCGCAACTACACGGAAGCGCGAAAGTATTTCTCGCGCGCCGCCGATGTCTCTCCATTCATGGCCCATCGAGTCATCCAGGTACGACACGCCCAGCCTTCGTTCGTGCAGCCTTCGTTATGAGCCCATTGTTCTTATCCTGGTACCATACTCATCCATCCTTTCTCTCTTTTCTCAACAGAGACTCAAGGCGATGAACGTGCGCTACGTCGTGGCTCCGTACGAAGCGGACGCGCAGCTCGCGTACTTGACGAAAAACGGACTCGCGGACGGCGTGATCACGGAGGATTCTGACTGTCTCCCTTTTGGCTGTGGCACAGTGCTCTTCAAGCTCGACAAGGACGGCATCGGGCTCGCGCAGGAGATCAAGGAGAGCAACCTCAAGAAGAACAAAGGGCTGCTCTTCCACATGTTTACACACGAAATGGTAGGTCCCAGCAACACTCTCCTGTGTTCGGGTGCTCTCACTATTGACTTGATTTGGGTCGTCGCTAACTATGAAATGCGTGTGCAGTTTCTAGAGATGTGCATTTTCTCGGGCTGTGATTATTTGCCCAGTCTCCCAGGCTTTGGACTCAAGAAGGCGTACACGGCGCTCAAGCAGCACGGATCGTTCATCAAAGTACGTCATTTCACAAGCATATGATATGGACAACCAGGAACATCTTGACTCATCAGATTGATTGAAACTCGTTTTGCTTTCATGCAAAAACAAAGGTGATCCGCGCGCTTCGGCTCGAGGGCAAAGTGCGCATTCCGCCAACGTACGAAGCGGATTTCGAGAAAGCGGTGCTGACATTCCGCCATCAGCGCGTGTTTGATCCGCGAACTCAGGTACTTCGTCTCCCTTCGTCAATTTGTATGGATTCAAATGTGCTGACGCCTAAGTGTTCGGCTTTGGTTTGAAACAATTGCAGCAACTCGTGCCACTGACTCCCGTTTCAGAGAGCGACAAAGCCAATGACGCGGGGATGGATTTCCTTGGCCCGATGCTGTCGGATGACATCGCGGTAGCGATTGCCAATGGCGACATGGACCCCATCACGATGGAGGGCTTTCCTAAAGCAGCAACACCACCAACCAGCAACAACAACGCCAAATTCAATCGCGGCGGGCAGTTCAATGGGGCACGAGGTAATTCTTTCAACAGCTACGCGCCGTCAGCTCAGCACCATCAACCAGAATTCAAGAAGCAGCAGCCGCACGCGTTCGCTGCCGTGCCTCAGGGGGTACGGAAGTTCCCAAACTCATTCGCTCGGAGAGCAGAGCCATCAGGACCATCAGTATCGCTCTTTTCTTTAGCGAACACGAAGCCAAGCAGTGCGGCACCGGCGGCGTCATCACATTTGCCGTCAAGATCAACCGAGTCGAGTCCTCCAGTGGTCAGCAGGTTCTTTGCAGCCCAGCCGAAGCGAACGTCGCCTTTGGACGAGACAGAAAAGGTTTTGGATGTCGTGTCGGAGTCTTCTTCGTCGTCAGTGCCGACTTCGAGCTTTGAGAGCCAAGATCCGCTGGAGGTCGATGTTGCGAGGAGCATCTCATTCTCGCCCGTGGAGGAGAAGAAGCAAGCGCATGTGCATGCCACCGTGGAGAACAAAGAGAACCACACGCCAAACAAAGGAGAGAAGGTGACTCCGGCAGCAGCAGCAGTTGCAGTGGCGCCACCTCCGCCGGTTGTGAAAGAAAATGCCTTCTCGCGAATGATGCGCGCTGGCTCGTTGATCCAGAAGCAGTCTCTGAAGCGGAAAGCCGCAGCAGGCTCAGCGACGAACTCTCGATACGGAAGGCAGAAGCCGAACATGTTTGGAAATCAACACCAGCAACACAGATCAGCTGAGCAGCGCATCCAGCAATACGCTCATGTTGTGTTGAGCAACAGCAACCAAAGCGCCATGATCACCACAAATCAGGTGGTGAGCAGTTCTTTCGTAGAGAAGACGCTATCAAGTCAATATCCACCACAAGGAGAAGCAAGCAAGTCACTTGAACCTGAGGCAGAGCGTGATGCCACTGATGACGAGAGCCAAAACAACAGCAGCGACTCCATCGTTGCTCGTGGCTCATGTCTCATTGGTGCAAGTTCGTCGTCGTCCTTGACCAAGAAGATCGACTATGCTGAAGACGACAATCAGCAAAGCCACCATCTTGAGAGAGAAGTGAGCAGCAAGCCCAAGTCCTCGTCGTCGATCCTTGCGTCGCTTGACCGCTTCCGATTCAAGAAGTAGATGTGAAGAAAGATGTAATCTGCACACTGATGAATAGATAATACAATAGATAGACAGATTGTTGTTTTTCTTCCAAACCTCCGATCATGTTCTTCAGAGAATGTATCAAAGTCCAAAAAACGAACTACTTGCTGGCTGGCTGGCTGTCTACGTGATTGCCTGTTTCTTACATTGGCGCGATCTCTAGTTTACAAAGCGGGCAGCTGTTGTTCTCGCGTATCCACCCGTCGACGCATTCTAGAAACACGCACGTCCAAGAGACAAATTAGACTTGCAGAAGGACAGCAAGAGATCCATCAGCTGGGTTGGTTCAAGACATACCTTCATGGAAGACATGCGCACACGGCAGCGTCAACGCGCGGTCGTCATGCACGAAGCTGTACTGGCAGATGATGCACCTGTTCACAGAAAAATGAGGAGTGTCAGCTTTACTTCTGTCTTGTGTCAAAATTCCCACAACTTACAGACAAACAAGCAAACGTACGAGACATCCGAGTTGTTGCTCCCGCTCCAGCGATGCGTCGGCAGACACGAGATGACCTGAACTGCCATCTGGCGCCATCGCTCTTTCTTCACGTCGCCGTTGTCCTCGCCCAGTTGTAGCAGCTCGTCGTACGTCATGTTGTCCGGATCGATCTCACGCCCCTGAAGCGATGCGTGTGCTGCTCCAGAGCCGTTGTTGTTGTACTCGTGATGGTTTGCAGCGGCAGCTCGCTCTTCTTGCTCGCGCCTGGCTGCAGCTCGAATGCGAGCTTCATATTCCTGGTACGCAGCAATGTTCTAGAAACGAAAAGGAGAGAGAGAGAGAGAGAGAGAGAAATTTACAATCAATCAAAACAATATCAATAGCATACTCACATGAGAGAGAGAGAGAACACATACCTCTTGCTGCTGCAGGAACTGTGCTAGTGCCACAGACGCCGCTTCGTCGTCGTCTGGTCCACTTGAAGAGCGCGGGGACGAGTTGATCGTAGTCGGCGAAGACGCGCCGGAAGATGGCGCAGATGCAGTCGAGTAAGCTGCCGGAGCTCCAGCAGCTAAAGTTGCAGGAGGAGGTGTAGTGCGGCGGCGTCCGAGGTCGTAATCACGATCTTGCTCGGGTCCGCGGCGGATTCGGCGATCTGGGGAGTCGACCATCCCGAGTCGTGGGCGAGGGCGAGACACTGCAGCACTTGAGGGTCTTGCGCTGGTTTGTCTGTGACTAGACGTGCCACTCACTGTACCGCGCTCTGCTCCAAGATCGCGCGCTGTTGTTGTCCGTTGCTCGTAGAGGAAATCCAGCTGACGGCGACCAGGACGATCACTTGTTACAGTAGGTCGTCGGAGCAAAATATCTTCATCGTCGTCACCAGTCCCACGAGCCGAATCGGGACTCTCAGCACAGAAATCGTCATCGGATAGAGGGCGAGTGGTTGAGCGAGAGTTGCGCATGCCGAAATACGATATGGGTGGTGACGATACCTCCGAGTCTTGAGTTCGTCCCATGCTATGGCGAGACGTGGGACTCGTGAGGTCGATGATGTCCGCACCTGGCGAAAAGCGCTCGGTTCTCAACGGCGAGCGCGCGGCATAGGACGGCAGTCGATACGCATCTCGAGACAGAGGAGGCGCCGAGTGTTCAGTTGGGTTGTGTCTCTCAAGTGGAGAACGCTGTTCAGTAGGACTTGAGCTTGCTCGCGATGGGAATTCTGGTGTCGAAGTGGACGGCGACGGGAGAGGGGACCGATTGCGCACATCGCTGCCAGTAGTGTTCATCTATCAACAAGCACCATCCCCATGAGCTCAGTGAGCACTATATCCACATATCAACGCGGTAGCACAGCACCTACAAACGCGATTTGGCACTCACCACGTGGGCTTCGAGAATCATCTTTGCGTGTGCGCGCTCGAGGCGGATGTAGCGCCGCTTGAGTCGCGCGTACTTCTTCTCGAGCTGGTCGCGCTGCTGGCGCTCCTCCTGGTAGCGCACCTCCAGGTCGTGGATGCTCTGCTCAAAGTAGCGCATCTGGCTGCTCGTGGGTTGCATGTCGACGCGGACAGAGCTCTCGGTGCGGCGTGGCCTGTGCATGATCGTCGCTCTCTTGACTCTAGGTGACGATGGCGTTTATGCTCGAGAAGTTCTGTTAGTCAAACCTTTTGGCTTTTTTTACTTTTTACCCGCCAAAAAGAGATACGAATCCTGTACCGGTATACCGGAAGAGTCAGTATTTACCGTGCAAAAGCAGATATTTTGATACCGGTAGTTTGCTAGCTTTGCTTTAGGAACTGGTACCTTACCGGTATTGTTTTGATGTCGTCGACAGCTGGCTTTGAATGACATGGGGTGGGTATGGGTGGAGTTTGTTTGGCCGTGTTGGTAAACCGAGCGGGCGGTGGCTTCACACTTGGAAAAGAGGGAGCGCGAGGAGAGAGAGAGAGAAAGAGAGCAGTCGATATGCCGGAAGATCCGCGCGTGCAGGGGCTCGCGACATACGTCGGCGCGTGGAGCCTGCTCTGGATCGCCATCCTGCTGGTCGTGCCGGCCGGCGCGAGCGGACGCAACCACATCGTGTCGCTCAATGCCGCGCACGGCGTCGTGTGCACTGCCGCCGCGGCGGTGACCGTGCTCTACAACCTGGACACGACCAACTCGGTGGCGGTGTCGCTCTCGTACTTCCTCGTGGACTTTGTCGCGATGGTGAACAGCGACGGGCTGCAGAATCTGCCGAAGCTGAACCGATCGCGGCAGATGGACTACGCGCACCACGTGCTCGGCCTCGTGTGGGGCTTTGTGTTCTTCGTGCTGGAAGCGCACGTGTGCGACGCGAGCATGGGCAACCCGTACGTGTGGATCCAGACGAACGAGGTGAGCACGCCGTTCTACAACTGGTTCCGCCTCACGAACAGCAAGGTCGCCGGCGCGCTCTTCGCGCTCTCGTTCTTCGGCTCGCGCATCGTGTTCAACTCGGTGTTCCTCATCCCGCGCTTCGCCACGGCGTGCGACCTGCGCTACCTCGTCGCCTGCGTGCCGTTCTTCCTGCTGCAATACGTCTGGTTCGTCATGATCGTCAAGAAGATGCTGCGCACGCTGAAGCCCAAGGACAAGGCGACCAAGCAGGTCAGCCAGCCGCAGCCAGAACTGTCGCCATCGTCGTCGTCTGCTTCTTCATCTACAGCGGCGGCGGCGACTGCGATCTTGTCCGCGACGCTAGAGACGAAAAAGGACGCATAGACGCCATGAGGAAAGGGAACCAGCCAACAAGCACATGACGAAAGGGAAACCAGCCAACAAGGTCAAGAAGGTCGGACAAATGATGAAAATTCGAACGCGCGCGCGTGGCGTTTGGCGTTCAACAAGGTCTGGCTCGAAAGAAAAGGAAACGTGATGGGGTTGAAGTGACTGATCTGACTGACTGTCTATTGAAATAGAGATCATCATCATCGCCCACCAGAGACTGAACGCGCCATGTTGCACGGCTATCTACAGTACGAACTGTGCGTTCATTCGTTCGTTCGCGTGCTTTGCTGCGTATCGCTTGCTTGGGTCTCTCTCTTTGGCTCGCTATGTACACTTTTGCCGTGGCTTTGCGCATTTGACTTGACCGTCTGATTCTAGAGAACGAGCCCACGTCGCTGGAGAAAATTATTTGGTTCTTCCTCTGCCGTTACACGCGCAGCGGCGTTCTCGCCAGGTGTTTCCCCTGGCTTTACCCACTCTGTGACAACTCGCCAAGCTGAAGCACAGCCCATTTCCATACTAAACAAGCGGGGAGGTTCGTATTCACCAGGGAGAAACTCACAAGTTGAAGGTGCCAGTTCAGCGATGTGGTCCACCCAAGTCGAGCTGGCGTGCGTGCCTCAGGCGCTGCTATGTCCCAATTCCAAAACTTTGATCCGCTGCTTTGATTTGAGCTCTTGGGTGTGAACTGTGGCAACACAACAAACGAGAGAGTGAGCGACCGCGCGATCCAATATCGCCTTCCGATAGAGAAGAGAAAGCGGAAGAAGAGACACCAGCCAGCCAGCCAGCCACCACCGCCGCACTCTGGCGTTCTCTTTCCTTATTCGCCCCCACCATCGTCTGGCGCAGAATCCAAAAGCGCCGGCAGACGCATGCACCAGCACCTGACGCCCCAGCGGTACGTGTAAACTGCATTGATGCGATTGTGAATGAGTGAGTGCATGCGATCCATCCGTCCAGCGGGGTCCATCTATATTTACGCTGATGAGACCGCCCGCCCGCCCGCCCAACCACCACGAAAGAAAAGAAAACTAATCGGACACATTGCGCGCTGATTTGCGATCGTGTGGCGAGATGTGGGTGGGTGAATGCGATGCGCGTGAGCCTGCTCAGGAACGCAAGCTTTGATGCGCTTGTTAGCGTGATTGCCATTTGAAAAAACAAGCGACAGCCATGGACGTGAGCATGAGAAGCGCAGGTGATCTAATGATGCTGCATGTGGCGTGTAGTTTGGTGGAGAGTCAAGCAGGAGGAAGCGTGGCGATGCCCTCGCGCGAAGAAGCCGATGACGCCGCGGGCAAGACGGACGCGGCGCGGATACCGCGATTGTTCCCGTCGAGCAACGCGTTCCCAATGCACTCCCAGCAGCAGCAGCAACGGCAACATGGCCTCTTCCAGCAGCCGCACTCTGCATTCCCGCACCGCTCAGCAGCGGACATCATGCTTGGACTCAAGACGCTCGCAACGCATGCTGACAGACAGGTGCCGATTTTGAACCACGACAGCAACCCGATGCCCACGTTCCCATCCCTCCGCGTCTCTTCCTCGCTGACATCGGGGTTCACAGCACAACGTATGGCGTTGAACACAGCCCCAGGGCTCTTCCCACCAGCCATCACCACTGCAGCGGAGGACCAGCGGCGAAGCAATCAGCATGCGAGCTCTTTGCAACAAACCGATGACAGCGCTGGGGAGAACAAGGTATCTCCGGTGCATTTCGGGGAGTATCTCGGCCGGAAGAACAAGCGTGGCGAGTCCAGGATGGCGGACAATGCGACGTCGCCGACCTCTCGGTCTCAAGTCTATAACAGCGACCGAGAGATCACTCTAAGTCCTCCCAGCACGGGTGAGTTTGGTAGATTTTGCCCAGCACGTCAACATCTCTGTTACTGATGAATTTTGTATTGAACGCAGCTGTTCCTGGTCCTCGAATCCTGCCAGTAGCTACAACCATCGCGTGGCGATCCTCAAGCTCCATTTTCTCCCCAAACAGCAAGCGGTATCGACCCAGCCCAGTGCTATCCGCGCAGAATGAACCCAAGGCGCCGTTCACACTCGCCCCACTTGAGCCACAGCGAAGGTATGATGACAAAACAGCTCCTGTTCGCTGACACCTCAATGCCAGCAACTGACTGTTTGAATGCCTCCTATGTGCTGCTTTAGTACTCTGCCTATATCAACCCTCACACGCTCCACAAGTGGACCAGCAACCACTGGCGGACCAGCTTCGGCAGCAGCGATGGCGAACCAACCTGTGCTGGTTCGGAAAGTGTCTTCCAAGTGGAGAGACGAACTGGAGGACCACGACCGGCGGAAATCGCGCGAGCGCATCCAGCGAGGGCTCATCAAGCACGCCGAGGGCGACTACGACGTGCTGCTGCTCATCATCGCAGCGATGGAGGAAGAGCTCCTGCACATCAAGACGACTTCGAAAGACCACTATTTCCAACAAGCCCAGGCGCTGAGCGCCGAGATCCAGCACGCGTCTCTCGAGCACTAGCCAGCCAGAAAGAAAAATAATTCTGTTACTGCTGGTAACTGGGCGGGTGAACATTCATATGAGAGCGCACAAGGACCTGCATGTTGCGGGTTCCATCGGCATCAAGGTCGAGCGAGATACACAAGCGCTGCTTCCAAAGGTCGAGTACGAGTCCAGCAATCAGTCAAGCCGCGGCTCCAGAGGTCTCACTGGGACCTTCGACAAAGTAAGTTGTTATTGGAAATTTTATATAAATATTAAGGTAAATAGTGTGAAGTGACGAGAGAAAGAGGACATCTGGCATCGTCGAGGAAGCTCCTGGGAAGAGAGACCTGGAGCTACAACCAAAGGAAGGCATCGAAGCTCCTGGAAGAGAACGATGGAGCTGCTCAGGGCACAGTCAGAACAGCAAAGGAGACGAAGAAGAAACGCGTCATCTTGAGGCGGGAGAGAGACACCGGAATCTGCTCATAACCTCCGACGGCGCAGCTGACAAGACAGACTCCAAATTCCCTGAAAGAGAGAGAGAGAGAGAGAGAGAGAGAGAGATGCAAAGCCGCTAATCAAAAGTTCAAAAGAGAGAGACAACGGAATTTCTCCACCACCACAAGTCCCAAGCCCACCTTTGCATTCGATTTCGTTTTGGACCCGTTCGTTTCTACTGATGGCGTAGTTTTGTTCTTCTTTGCAGGTGGTGCAAAGAAGACGCGCGTCTCTTCGCTCTCTATCCGTCTTTGACACCGAAGTGAATACTGAAGACTGGAAGCCATCCCCAAGCAGAAGGTTGACAAGAAGACTGAAGAAGAAGATCGAGAGCAAGCAAACTATGTCGAGCATGCAGCTGCAAGACATCCGCGAGATGGGCGAAGCGCTCACCAAGGCGCGCGAGATGTGCGAGGAGGCGCAGTTTGAGAAAGGGCTCCAGCTCTACCAGGAGACGCTGCAGACGCTGCGCCAGTTCATCCGCCGGATGCAGAAGATGACAGAGCGCCAGCCGTGGCTTCAGGTGTTTGTCCATCACTCGTTGCTATATCCTTTATGTGGTTTGTGTGGCTGATCTTTGTACCCATTACAGATGCAAATTGAGCTCGAGAACGAGTTCAACCTGATCTCGGACTACGCGGAGCTCATGCAGTCGTTCAAAGCCCCACCAGGGGTGGCGAGAACCAACAGCTCCAAGCATCTACACCAGCAGCATGTTCCGTCATCAGGTCCAGCGCCAGTGCACCCGCGCTCCTCTGCGCCTTCCAATGACGAGCCGACCAACTCGCCACGATGGGAGATCCGCACGCCCGAGTCCAAGAGACCGCCTCAGCAACAGCAGCAGCAGTACCCTGTGGTGAAGTGCCACGTCGACATGGCTACATCTGCTGGTTTGTGCGGTTTGTAAATAGTTTGCGAGCTGAATGTCTCATTTTCGCGTTGTAGGATGACCAGGGTCGCGACCCGGATGTCTGGGCACCGCCATCACCAGATCAATTCGGGCGAGGTCGCGCTGGAAACGCAGCGCGCAAGGAAACCGAGAAAGCGAAGCTCGGCAATGGCATGGAGAAGCAAAAGCACGCCGACCTCGCGCGAGAGGAAGGCTGGGTCGACCTCGAGCTCATCGAGATGATCGAGCGCGACATCGTGGACTCGGCCCCAAAGATCACGTTCGACAACATCGCTGGACTGGAGCACACAAAGCAGCTGCTGCAGGAAGCCGTGATGCTCCCGCAGATCGCGCCGCATCTCTTCAAGGTATGTGAGAGTGGTATTTTTCCAAATAGGGAAAATGTAGCCATCTCTGTGGAAAATGTAGCCATCTGCTTATTCTTCTAACGTAGCTCTTTGTGTTCTGTATCATCTTCGTATGTGAGCATTCTCCTAGGACGGACACCTGAAGCCCTGCAACGGTGTGCTCATGTTCGGACCGCCTGGAACAGGCAAGACGCTGCTCGCCAAGGCGGTCGCGAATGTCTGCAACACGACGTTTTCAACATCTCGGCGTCGACACTGGCGTCCAAGTACCGCGGTGAATCGGAGAAGATGGTGCGCATCCTCTTCGACATGGCGCGCTACTACTCGCCCTCGATCGTCTTCATGGACGAGACCGACTCGATCGCCGGCGCGCGAGGCGGCGCGCAGGAGCACGAGTCCAGTCGGAGGTACTAGTAGGCTTTTTCGTTGTATGTTGGTTCAGTAATGCAAATCAAAGCGGGCAACTCTAACTTCTTAGCCATCTCTCACGATCTGCAGAGTGAAAACGGAGCTGCTCGTTCAGATCAATGGCGTCGGACCGGGCGATCCAGCGGATCCAAACAACCGCGTCATGGTGCTCGCTGCCACGAACCTGTCCTGGGAGCTCGACGAAGCCATGCGTCGCCGTCTCACCAAGCGTGTTTGTACGTTACATCATGTTGCTGTTATTTGTATTGAGCTGCCGAGGTATGGACAAATGAAGATGATAAACCGATCGGCTGTGTATTATACACAGACATTCCTCTTCCAGAGGCTGAGGGGCGCCGCCAGCTCTTCAAGCTCAACTTGCAGAAAGTGGACGTCGCGCCGGACGTCGACTTTGAGAAGCTGATCGCAGAGACGGAGGGCTACAGTGGTGATGATATCTGCGGACTCTGCGAGACCGCCAAGATGATGCCCGTGAAGCGGTTGTACACGCCCGAAGTCCTGAAGGAGCTCCACCGGAAGAAACTGGAGGGCTACTCGGAGGACGAGCTCAAGACCCAGGAGAAAAACGCGCTCGAGATCACCTGGGTAAGCGAAGTAGCCTGCCTGGTCGCGAATGACACACTCTGTGGGTCTAACGATTTCTGATTTCCACTAGGCGGATTTCCAGACGGCGCTGGAGAAGTGAGCAAGTCGGTGGGGCAAGACCAGCTCGAGCGCTTTGTGAAGTGAGAAGAGGAGTTCGGCTCCAAGTAGTGGGAGGTATATTGTGCAATAGCGATGGTGTTTCATATTCAAATTTGGATGGCGATTAGGTACATTTCCTGTTCTTCTCGATAAATCACGGCTCCTTGGGCTTCATCATGCACGTTTCACTCTCTCACCTCCAATGAACTTCGTGCTTCTTAGAGCTTGCGCTTGAGAAGTCCCGAGAGGAAGTCGAACGAGTTGCCGTCCGGGTAGAGCTCGAATCGGTTGCCCTGCGACTCGGCCAAGAGGCATCCGGTGCTCGTGAGCCCCTTGATCACCGCTGGGACAGTCGTGCCTGGCGCAGCACCGACCGCATCGCTGCTCACTTGCACCACCTGGTCCGTGTGCAGCCACTTCTCCAAATACTCGGTCATGAACGGCTCAAAGCCCTGCTGCTGGAAGATCTCCTCCATCGGCTCGTACGCGTTGCAGAACGCGGCGAGGAACTCCTCTCTGTTTCAAGGTGAACGATTATGTCAGTACTGAAATGTGATAGATAGTGTAGTATAGTATAGTAGGTGGCGATGGCTACGTACTTGGTGACGGTGCACGGCACGGCTTCCGTGCTGAGCACGTCTTGGAGGCAGATCGTTGGCGCCTTGTTCGAGATGTTGATGCCAATACCTACGTTCATAATTTGCACCAGCTCATTGTACAGCCACATTGCGAATGCTTAAATAACTCAACTCGGGTGGCTCGCTTACGTACCGGTCGTGACGCTGAACTTGCCGTCGCGGTACTCGGACTGGCAGATCATGCCGCCGATCTTGACCGTGTCCACGTAGATGTCATTGGGCCACTTGATGCGCACGGGGCTCGCCTTGTCGCTGCTCTTCGGGTTCACCGCCTCCACCGCGCGGATGATCGCGAGCGACGCGAGGTACTGCACGAACGGCAGCGTGTTGCCGTTGACGAGGCTGCTGCTGTACGAGAACGTGAGGCAGCCCTCGGGTGAGAACCACACGTTCGAGCCGCGTCCCTTGCCCTGCAGCTGGTGCTCCGTGTAGCAGAGAACGCCCGCCGGTGGCGACGGACGCAGCGTGTCGTGCAGCAGCGTCTGCGTCGACGGCAGCGCGGGGCTGAAGAGCACGATGCCGCCGAGCGTGTTGGTCTTGAGCAGCGGGAAGAACTGCGTCTGCATCACGCTCTTGGCGCGCGCGTCCTCGCCGTCGACAGCCTCGACAGCGGTGGCATTCGGGTCGATCACGGACACGGGGAGCGCTGGCGCAGCAGCGCTCAGCCACGCCTGGAAGTGGCGCAGGTGCTTGTCCGAGCGCGCGTAGTAGCGCAGCTCCTCGGCGAGCTGCTTGGTGGAGGAAGCTGCCGCCATCTTTGGTTTTGCTTTTCAGGAAATAAATGCAGAATTGAAAGTTAGAGAAGATCAAAAGCGCTGTTTTTGTGTTTCTATTGAAATTGAAAGGGGTCACCAGCTCTCTCTCTGTTTTGTGTGAGCGCTTCATTTGGTATCTGCAACCTCTAACAGGGAGGAGCGAGCAAGAAACCTAGTCAAATCGCATGAAGAACGCCGAGGACGGGTCGATCTGCTTGGCGTCGAGCGCCAGACCGGCGCCCATCGTCGAGCTCAAGTGCGCCGCCTTAATGTACTTGCCCTTGGCGCCTTCTGGCTTGGCGTCGCCGAGCGCGACCATGAACGCGCGCACGTTCTCGAGCAGCGCCTCTTCCGAGAAGCTCGCCTTGCCGATGCCCGCGTGGATGATGCCCTTCTTCTCTGCGCGGAACTCGACCTGGCCGCCCTTGGCCGCCGTGATCGCGTCCGCGACGTCGAGCGTCACGGTGCCGAGCTTTGGGTTCGGCATCAGACCACGTGGACCGAGAATCTAAAGGAAAACAAATGCCAAAGCAACGTCAGTGTAAGAAAACACAATGCAGTGATCGCCGCCAGCACTATACGTACTCTAGCAACGCGACCGACGAGACCCATCACGTCTGGGGTTGCGATACATCTGTCAAAGTCCAGCTTGCCGCTCTGCACGAGCTCCACGAGGTCTTCCGCACCGACGATCGTGGCGCCGGCCGCCTTGGCTTCCTCGGCCTTCGCGCCGCGCGCAAACACCGCGACGCGCACGGTCTTGCCCGTGCCGTTCGGGAGGCTTACGACGCCGCGCACGCTCTGGTTTGGCTTTCGCGGGTCGACGCCGAGCTGCACCGCGATGTCGATGGTCTCGTCGAACTTTCGTGTAGACTGCTTGAGCTCCGCGATCGCCGCCTTGATGTCGAGCTCAACCTGTTCGTAATAGTGATCATCAGCAATACGCGCACGCAGCAACGGGGAATACACACATAACCAGATAGACAAACTCGTTAGTAAACGCACAATCCGAGACGCGATGCAGCATCGCACAATAGAGCAGGAGCATAGAATTGCGATTGCTGCTGTACCTGTGGCAGGCCGGTGTTGCGCGGCTTGAGGCCCAGCGCGGTCGGCGAGCGCGCGTTCTGCGCAGAGGACGCGGCGGCGCCCTCGAGCGTGGAGGCGCTGCGCACCCAGCAGGTGGCCGTGCGGGCGACCTGCGCCTTCGAGTTGATCAGCTGCAGCACGCGCATGTTCGTCGTTTATCCGCCCAACGAGTCTGCTCTCTTTGCTTTTGAGTTCGCTCGATCCATCCACTGATGGTGGCGATCTACTGCCTACCAATCAGCATAAGCAGGCGGTTGCTGCCTGTCGAATAGCATATTCATAAATTTACGGTGTTGCCGTTTACGGTCGAGTTGCCTTAAATAGTCTAAAAGCGGTTTTCTACTGTCAATCGGGTCACAACAAAAGGAATCACTTTCACAGAATTACACATACGAAATCCTAGATGAAAGTCCAACAGACTATTCCTATTGTTCTGACCCGACTGACAATAGAATTTGATCAAACCCGTAAACATAAATTGTCATCCGTAAACCGTTTTTAAGGATGAAAATGCCTAAATTTATTTGTTTTGGGCGAAACACAAAGTGTTGTTTTGGGTCTTGTTTTCCTGCGTGTTGACAAGCAAACTTGACAGACCGGTTGATTCACAAGACGAGAAAATGAAGAGCAAAGTGGCGGCGGTTCTCGCGGCGCTGCTCTGTGGCTTTTACTGCTGCGAGGCGCGGAGCTCCGTGGTGTGCAGCAGCCTCAACGGTCCCTTCTGCAGCAGTGGTGGCAGTGGGGTCGCCTTCAGATTTCCACGAGCCCCGCAGCACGCGGCAGCAAACCTCGATCTAGACGAAGAGGTACAAACTTGAGGATGATTATTGTCTTGTGTACACACTAGCAGTTAATAGTCAGAGTGCATCGCGATACTGACGGCACTGTGGTGCTCTTTATCGCCGCGGCGTTTTGTTAATTGTGTGAATGGCAGGAGGTTGAGAAGTCAAACATCATCAGACGCGCGAACGTGGAGCGAGTCCTGAAGCAGTACGAATTGGAAGCGGCGTCAGACCGCGGCGTTGCGGATGACCTCGACCACGAAGAGTTGCTGGAAGAGCTCGGTCTGCTGCTGGACGAAAGTGCAGGACTATTCAGCGCGAGCGATGACGACGAAGAAAGCCCTGTGATCGGGTCCTTCGCGTTCAACAATGAAGGCGGCGTGTTCGAAGAACTGGACCGAATGAACGGCGCGGACCTCAAGGTGCGTTTAGTTTGTAATAGCTCTGCTACACCAGTTTGCTGTCACGACCAGGCTAACATCACCCTCATTGTACTGTTGTAGGAGTTCTTTGAGCTCGCGCTTGAAGAGGTGATGCGATCGTACAGCTCGACGCTGGACGACATGTCACCTGAGATCGAGCAGGGGCTGCGCAACTCGGTCAAGCAGCTCAAAGCACTGAAGGACTTTGACAACTTCCCGTTCCAGTTGCTCGACGAGTCGGTCAAGTCGAAGATCAGGAACAAGTTCACAAATCACCGGCTGATCGAAGTGCAGCAGACGTTTGAGAAAATGGTGATCGCGCGGAACTCGAAAGAGCGACAGTACGCGCTGGAGGCGTCCGTGTACCTCTTCCAGCTGGCACAGGAGTCGGCAGATTCAGACAAGGACGCCGCTGAGCAAGCTGCTGTTGGTGTTACTGGCGGCGAGTGATGCATTGATTCAACCGAGTTGCTAATTTACGTAGATGGTGGTGTGGTGCTCCAGGACTTTTTCAAGCAGCTCTTCGTTTTGGTATCTTGTCGCATTTTTTACCGTAGAGCTATTGAACAAGCAGAAGTCTTGCCCCTTAAGACAAATAGAGATTGCTGACTGGTAGCAACGTTTTAAGAGTGCGATGAGAATTCTTTGTGCACATTCTCTTCTCGCCAAACGAGCTCATGCCTCTTGTTTCGAGCCGCACGATTCTGACTCTGTTCGGTGCTTGACACAATAGCTCATAGTATCTTCTCCAGTGCTGAGCGACATTAATGAAGATGAGTGATCGTGGAGAGCTCGCTGATAAATACGCGCATGTGTCCATGGAGCCGCGAGCGAGCACAGCGATTCGCCCATGTGACCAGTCACAGCTTTGCGCTCAGATACGCTTCTCAGAATCAGATCTGGGTGGAGATCCACCATTCCAGGATTCGCAGTGGAAAAAGCGCAACAAAGGCATTGCATGATGATGATGGGAGGACGTGGTGGTCGTGGTGGCGGGCGTGGCGCGGGTCCTCAGGTGGCCGACGGCGACTGGCAGTGTCCGAATCCAGGGTGCGTGCCATGAGCTCGCTCTCTCCTGGTCTTGTAGTATTCCCTGTCATTCTGAGTGTGGAGCCAAGCGGCTCTGCGTTGTTTGCTGACGATTGGGATGTTTGACACCAATCAACCGTGTGTGTTTCTTGCTTTTGATAGATGCGCGAACGTGAATTTCGCACGGCGTAGCGAGTGCAACCGCTGCAATACTGCGCGTCCTGATGGTGCTGGAGGTGCGGGTGGCGCAGGGCCAAGTGCAAAAGCGGCAGGCACTTCCGAAGGGCGGGGACCACCAGGACTCTTCCAGGCGGGCGACTGGACTTGCATCACGTACGAAACGAGAACAGCATCCATTGATAAAGAGCTCTGTGTTGGTGCATTAATACTGATAGACGTGGAGCCGACTATAACAACGCCTCATGGTTTGGGTATTGATGTGCAGGTGTGGGAATGTCAACTGGGAGCGCCGAAATGAGTGCAACATCTGCAAAAGCTCCAAGCCCGGGATGCCTGGACTGGTGCGCTTTGAAAGACACAGGCTATGTGTTTCTCTCTACCACACACGACCAAGTGAAGATCTGACAAGTGTTTGCTGGTACTATTCGATCAATAACAGGACGAGAGGCGCGATGGTGCTGGCGGCGGCTTCAATGAGCGTCAGCAGCGGTGAGTCAGAGCTGCAAATCGATGCTTTTCCATTGGTGGCGGGTTGGTGTACATCCCCTAATTCGTATCTCGTGTATCATGGTATGCCGGCACCTCCCTCACAGTGTCGCATCTGCGCGGAAAGAGATTGGTGACGACGGCTACGACGACTTTGGCATCAAGAAGAAGAACGGGAAGGCGACGAAAGCCGAGCGCGAGGCCGCGGCGCTCGCTCGACTGAAGCAATCGTACAGGTACATCATGGTGCAAACAGTGAGGCTATTTGGTATTGGAACCCAGGCTAACCTCTGTATGATCCTCTGGATTGTTGTTTACCTTCATGCAGCGCCATTTACCAGCCATCGGGTGAGCCAAACCCCGGCGCTTCGTCTTTTTCATTGTCCACTTCTCGCCAAGTCTCCTCCCCAAAAGCCTCGGCGGCGCCAGTCTCCTCCTCCATTTCCAAGCGGAGCCAGTCGCCTCCGATTCGGAAAGAGCAGCCGAGTCGACGCAGCAGAAGTCGAGATCCCGCGCCGCCTTCTTCTCGTCGTCAGCGCAGTCGCAGTCGGGACCGCAGCCCTCCTCCGGCTCGAAACAATAGTGACAGACGCGAGGGCAGCAGGAGCCACCGCCGCAGCCGCAGCGACAGTCGGGAGCGCGGCGGTCGCAGTGGCCGCAGAGACAGTCGAGAGTACTCGGGCGGCTCTCGCAGCAGCAACAACAACAGACACCGCTAGAGAGAGAGAGAGCACGACAGCTTCGTTGATAATACAACGCAAGCACAGGTCCATTGATAAAAAAATCAAATGAAGATGGCATTTGCTGAAAAATAACGTTATATATTTGATTAGTAGCGCAAATACATCGATCCACCCCCCACAACCTCTCGATTTCTCTCCCTCTTTCTCTCTGTTTCGCTAACTCGTTCATTCGTCTTCTCCTGTTCCTCTCTCGCTTGCTGTCTCTCTCTTGCAGTCGACCGTCTCTGACCTGACGATTGATTGATCTCCTTATAATCTACTACCCTGTGCGGTGTTTGCTGCTTTACAAGTGCTGCATCACGCCACGCGCGCGGTCCACGATCGCCTTGACGTACACTGGCGAGATCTCAAACAGGTTCTTGAGGATGACGTCCGGCACGTTCGAGTTCTTCGATCGCTCATCCGGCTCCTTGTCGATAATGACCTTGACGGACCACAGGAGCATGCAGCCCGTGCCGGTGGTGTCGTTGAAGTTGCGGAGCGAGACACTGTAGGAAAAGAACACAAGAGAACAAGATCGTTCGTTAGAATGGCTGGCCCCACAATGAAAGCATTTGGGAAATGAAAACCAGTAAGAAGTACGTACGCAGTGGTCTGGTTGCGACGGATGTGGTCCGACGCCTTCACGTGGCTCGGGTCGTTCTTGACCGATTGCGAGATGAAGAAGATGCTGCCGTCCGAGTTATCGCGCTTCTGGTTCACGGTCAGGCTCTCTTCCTTCATGGTGCCGCCGCTGTGGGCCGCGTCGTTCGAGATCGTCAGGTGGACGACGCGACGCACGTATTTGGTGTTCGCGTCCACTTCTTCAAGGAGCTGTTCGTGTTCGTGATCATGATGATGATGATGGGATAGAGATGATTAGTTAGTGGTGTGATTACTCGATCAGTCCAACAGATCTGTTGCTCTTACCTCCGAGGTCTCCATGAACGGGAACTTCTTCTCAAACTCCGTGTCGCCGACACACTCCCAAAAGTCGTCGGCCACCGCGCGCGCGTCGCAGTTGTACATCTGGTGGCGGAAGAAGATGCCCATTTCGTTCTTGCTCATCTCGTACTGCACCTGGAGTCCAAAGTACGTCATCGTCGGGTTCTTTGGGCTGCGGAACGACGAGTCGCACTGCGTGAGCTGCTTCTCCGCGCCGCTCATGGCGTCCGACGCCAACTGCAAGAGCTGGTCCTTGAACGAGCTCGACTGGATCTGCAGCGTGTTGGACGAAGCCGAGATCGTGTTCGAGAGCGCCGCGGGCGTCGTGGACGCCGAGGACGACGAGTTCAGGATCATGTCCAGCGAAGGCATGTTCAGCAGCGGCTGCTTCGTGAAGTAGTCCTGGAGGCGCTGGATAAACTTCATCTGTTCCATCAACGTCTTTCGCAGGAACTCGTTCTCCTGGTCCACGCGCGCGCGGATCTCAGCATGCTGCTCGGCTTCCTGCTTCCACCCGAGCTCCGTGTTGTGTTCCGACGGCTCCGACGACTGCAGCACCTCGATCTGTTCCTTGAGGTCCTTCACCTTCGAGCGCAGCGAGATCAGCTCGTCTTTCTGGCGCTGACGATGCTTTCGCGCCGCCTTGGCGATCTGCGCGCGACGCTTCGCCTTTGGGTCTTCGTACTCCTCCGGCGCGCCGTTCTCTTCCACACTGGAGTCATCCCCGTCGTTCACCGACGAAGGAGGGGCTGGGGCTTTACGCTTCTTGCTCGCCGCCGCCGCCTTGGGCTTTCCCTTGGCGCCGCTCGCCGCCGCGGGGGTCGCCGACGCGCTCGAGGTCACCGACGCGGATGGGGACGCGCTCGCCGACGCTGGCACCGACATGCCGAGGCTCGGGAACATCTGCTGCGAATTGGCGGCCATGAGCGGGTTCATGCGGTGGATGGGGGCGAGGCCGCCATTGCCGCCAGCCATGTTGCCCATGGGCATCGGGAGACTCATGCCCATCGGGAGGCCCATGCCGTTCGGCGTCATGCCGAGCGAGTGCGAGAGTCCGCCGGGGAGGCCGTTCGCATTGCCGCCATTCGCGGCGTTGCTGCCGTTGCCGTTGCGCGGGTTCGTGGCCTCGCGCAGGAGGTTGTGGAATGCGTCCATCGCGACGGCAGGCAGATCAGGGATAACAGAGACGGGTGCGTACGAGCGCTAGCTTCAACGCGCAATGGATCGGACAGACGGATGCTTGGCGGGCAGGTCACTCTCGTTCGCTGCTGGACTTGCTTTTTTTTTTGGCGCGCGGGTCGGTCGATCGTGTGACGACGGAAGTTGGCGCAATCGGAAAGTGAGCTTGCGAGCTCATTCGAGGTTTGCCCTCCTCCCCGCTCTTCTCCTTCCCGACCAGTCCGTTCGGTTGCCTTCCCCGCTCTTCTCCTTGCCAGCAAACCCGGCCACCAAACCTCACAAACGCAAGGACATTTGGGCCAAGAAACCGAGCCAAACGCTGTCATTTGGCCCCGACATTCGGGTCACCCCGCTCTGGCTCGGAAAAAACACAGAAGAGAAAAGCCCGCATTGGGACATTTGGTCTGCGGACATTCGGATTGGGGCCACCCAGCCGAGCCAACTCGGTACGAAAGCTCGGACAATGGGGAAACCCAAAGCCCCGCGTGTCGGCTAGGACAAGCGCTCTCGTGGGACGACTGATTACTGGATGGGGAAGAAGCAGCACTACTGTGCGAGACAGAACAATTCGCGGCTGCAATCCAGAGAGCGGGTTTACGTAAGCGACATTCAACGTAAAGAGTGGATGGGAGCGCGCGAAGAGAGACCCTTCGGGATGCGCACGATCCAGCCAATCCGGAGGGGGGACGAGGCGATTGCGGGAAGATGATTGGCGGACAGAGAGGAAGACAGGCCACGCGACATGCAGGGAGAGACGACGTGGGCGAGCGTCAACATCGCGATCTGCGCTCGCAAATACAGCCAATCAGAGGCTCGGAAGTTATCCGGCTCTCCTTTCTTAACAGCTGGAATCTTATTAAAGAGGACTATCTCTGAAAGCGACTCCATTTTAGATGCGGCCATTTGACGATCAGCTGACTTCGATTCCAGTTAAACAGGAAAACAAAGGAAGCAACTCACGCATCATGATTGCGGTATATTTTGTCTCATTACGTCAACAGGTTTTTATTAAATAATGTCCCGAGATGGCTACTTTGAAAAGTGTACTTGGATTTAGTATGGAAATTGCGCTTCCATATTTTTATATCGAAGCAATTTCCATACTAACTCCAAGTACACTTTTCAAAGTCGCCAAAAAACAATTTTGGGCTCAAATTTGAAGTTTTTCGTGACCTCGTGTGATCCCATTTCACAAGTGCAACTGCGTCTCTAATCTTGAGCTGAGTATCGACGCCCCATCTACCCGCAACGGCCGCGGATTACCTACCGAGTAAGAGAGAAAAAGAATATTCCATACGTATCTTGAGAGAAATGTCCACCAGGACGTGGTCAGCCATTCCTGTTTGACGCACCAAAAGGTGACACAAACGAAACCGCAAAAGTGCCCAAAGTAGATGCTGAACACAACATGACTCAAGCAATTTGTTTTGGGCAAATTGGTGGTTTTCGGACTTTACGGATCACAAAGTGTACCACTACTGTACCACCACGGACAGCTTTTCGACAGACGAGTGTGGATTGATTTGGTTGGAACTCAGATACCGACGACAAAGATGGCGAGTCAGCAGACGGCGCCTGAGCAGACAGCGCCTGCGGAGCCTCTGCGCTTCTCGGGGAAGAAGTGCGCCACGTCCTCTGCGTGCGCTTCGGGCGACGCTTGCTGCAGCAGTGGTACTGCTGGAGGCGGCGGATGCGGACAGCAAAGGTGCGTAGCTCTTGTGTGGATGACACACTGTTGCATTCGTCACTTCAGCACAAGCGCCAGATTGATGACAGCATTAAAAATTCACCCATGGTATGCATTTATGCTCCATTAGCTGTGCTGGCAATGCTGACAGCGGTGAGCTGGTCGTGCGGAAGCCGCGCACGAAGCGAAAGCCGTCGGAGGCGGCTCTGAAGCGCCGCATGGCTAACCAAATCCCAGAGGAGATCCAGAACGACCCAGAGCTGACCAAGGCGATCGAGCAGGTAAAAAGCCGCTCTTCTGCATGAGGGGTGGTATGAGATGGCAGTGGTCTTAATAACTTGAATTACGTGCTTGCAGCTTCCGTGGAACTACAACTTTGAAATCCGCAAGACGGTGTGGCGCATCCGACAGGCAGGCAGCAAGCGCGTGGCGCTGCAGTTCCCAGAAGGGCTCTTGCTGTACTCGTGCGTGATCTCCGACATCATCGAGCGCTTCACGGGCGCTGACACGATTATCCTTGGCGATGTACGTATTGTGGAAATGGCTCAGCCAAGTATGGTCAATTGGTTGACAGCGGTTGATGAACTACTGGCTTTTGCATGATGCAGGTAACGTACGGTGCGTGCTGTGTCGACGACCTCACGGCGATCGCTCTCGGCGCCGACTTTATGGTGCACTACGGCCACAGTTGCCTCGTGCCAATCGACATCACGACGATCAAGATGCTCTACGTGTTTGTGGACATTTCCATTGATGTGGATCATGTACGTGTGTCTATTGTTTTGCCTACGTCTATCTATGTGCGTTCTTAGCGTGTATACTGATGGTGGTGGGTATGTATCTGTTGGCCCTCTCTGTAGCTCATTGAGTGCATGAAGCTCACGTTCAAGCCAGACACCAAGGTACCGTTTGCTTAACCTCAAGGTCTTTACCAAATGTTTACGAAGTCAGCTAACAATGTTCTCTGTTTACCTGCCGATTACTATCAGATCGCGCTCATGGGGACGATCCAGTTTGCGAGCTCGATCCACCTGGCGTCGACCAAGCTCTTGGAGTACTTCACCAACATGTCGATCCCGCAGGCCAAGCCGCTATCGCCTGGCGAGGTGCTCGGCTGCACGTCGCCGATCATCGACGGCGTGGACGCGCTCGTGTTCATCGCAGACGGCCGCTTCCATCTTGAGGTAGGTTGAGTGCAGTATTCCTTGTATGTAACCAGTTGGCTTGAGTGATCAAGGTCTCAACCACATCGTATTGTATGGGTCTACAGGCGGCGATGATCGCGAACCCGAGTTGCAGGCGTACCGCTACGACCCGTACCCAAAAGTGCTCTCCATCGAGAAGTACGACCTCCCGCAGATGATGGAGATCCGCTCGGACGCAATCGCGAAGGCCAAGTCCGCGCAGAAGTTCGGCATCATCCTCGGAACGCTCGGTCGCCAGGGCAATCCGATGATCCTCGACCGCATCAAGGAGCTGCTGCAGCAGCGAGGCAAGCAGTTCTTCGTGCTGCTGCTGTCCGAGATCTTCCCCGACAAGGTATGCTCGCTTGGGAATGTGGTCTACACTGTAGAGAATTTGTGGGTGATTGACTGACTAACTGGTGGTCCTCTCTTGTGGAATGCAGTTGGCTCGGTTCCATGACGTCGACGCGTGGATCCAGATCGCGTGTCCGCGACTGTCGATTGACTGGGGCTACGCGTTCACAAAGGTTCGTAGTAGGAGTAGTGGCTTTGGAACAATTGATATCTCCTCAACCTAGGCAAGACCATCATCCATGCTAACCTCTTGTAACTCTTGTATACCTTATTAGCCTCTCTTGTCGCCATACGAAGCCGAAGTCTGCCTCGAGCGCGCCGAGTGGCAGGAAGGCTCATACCCGATGGACTTCTACGCCAAGGGCAGTGGCGCGTGGACGAACTACCACGAAGAGCCCAAGGTGTCGGCTCCAGTTGTGAAGCAGCAGGTCGTCGCGTAAAGCAGAACGAGCAGATCACAGGACACTGGACAATGAACGCCACACAGAACAAAGTTTAACATTCTGGAGCATTTTTGCGTCACACATCCTGCTTCCTTTATATTTGCTTTCGCTTCAGCTTCACTCTGCTTTTTTTACTTTTGATTTTGATAGAAAACGCAGCGTGTGTTGGTTGTTTCTTTGTTTTTGCTTTGGGTGTATGGTCATGCAGATCTGTTTGAGTTGTTTGCTCTTGTCATCGCCAGATGAGATCCAGTTCCAATCGTCGTTCACTCACTCGAGTGTGCTCCCAGTGTTGCTACAAGTTAAGAAGTTGGATGCAGAGTTCTTAGTTGAGCAACACATCAACGTCACAGACAGAGTTTGATTGGCTGGCAGGCTCACCTTGGGCTCAGAAGCTGCGCGAGCTTTGGGTCGTTTGGCAGAATGTCGGCAGCCGACACTTTCTTCTTGGAGCCTGAGCCCATGCCCACAAACTGAGCCTCGGGGTGGAATTTGCAGATCTCCCTACAAAGAAAGATTCAAAGACAAAGTAACACACACAGACAAGTTAGATAGCCCAAGTCCATGTATCATCCCACCAAAGTCAACCGCACAGCCCACTCACTCAAAGATGAGCTCCTGGAGGCGCGTCTTTGTGAGCTCCTCCTTTTCAAAGTCGAAGCTGAACACGCTGTCCGCCACCGGCTCGTCGTCGGCGTTGTGGAGCGAGTCCAGGTACGGGTGCGCCAGAGCTTCCTCGACCAAGATGCGCTTCGCCGGGTCGAACACGAGCATCTTCTCGAGCAGGTCGATCGCCGACGTGTTCGTCGTCGGGTACAGCTTCGTGAACGGCACGCCGGGCTTCATCGGCTGGTTCTTCATGAACCGCTTGGCCTTCTCGCTCGTCACGAACGCGAGCTCGTCCTCGCGAGGCGTGCCGAGCTTGTCGCAGATGATCTGGAGCTGGTGGATGTAGTCGTCACCTGGGAAGAGCGGCTTGCGACCGAGCAGCTCCGCGAAGATGCAGCCCGCGGACCAGATGTCGATCGCCTTGGTGTACTCCTTGGTCGAGAGCATGATCTCCGGCGCGCGGTACCAGCGCGTGACGACGTACTCCGTGAGCTCCATGTTGTCCTCGTCCGGCTCGATGCCGCGCGCGAGCCCGAAGTCGCAGATCTTGAGGTCGCAGTTCGAGTTGAGCAGCAGGTTGGACGGCTTCAGGTCGCGGTGCAGCACGTTCGCCGAGTGGATGTACTTGAGCGCTCGCAGGATCTGTTGTTTCAAGAGCGACAAGGAGATACAAGTTGGTTTAGAAAACTGTGAAAGAAGTGAGGGAGGTCAGCGGTGGCCTGGAAGAGAAGCCTAGGCACCACTTACCTGGTAGAGGAAATACTGGATGTGGTCGTCCGTGAGCGGCTGGCGGGAGTAGATGATGCGGTGCAGGTCGGTCTCCATGAGGTCCGAGATGATGTACACGTCCTCGAACTCGGTGAGCGACGCCGGCGGCAGCAAGTCCACGATCGTGATCACGTTCTCATGGTCAAAGTGCTGCAGGAGCTTGATCTCGCGCAGGATGCGCTTGGCGTCCACGATGTCCTCGAACGCCTTGGAGATCTTCTTGATCGCCACCTTGTCCTTGGACTCGGCGTTCTCGGCAGAGCTGATGAAGGTGACAAGCAGGCATTAGAGATTAGAAATGAAGGTGGCTTGCTTCGCTTAGGTTGAGCAAACGTCACAAAGGTGCGTGCTTTGCTTACATGACGACCCCGTAGGCGCCGTGGCCGATGGGCTTGAGCAGTTTGTACTTGAGGTCGATCTGGAACGTCGTGCCCGAGACCACGAACGAGTACGTGCCAGGACGGAGTCCGCTCGTGATCGCCGTCGACGCCCCTGCCGCCATCACTGCTGCCGCTGAGGACGAAGACGAAGACGAAGACGACGATGAGCCTGTCGATGCTGTTTTCGCAGGCGAGCACTGCGGATCCTTCACTCCCGTGAGCGGTATCGCGGCGCCAGCGCCTGAGAACTCACCCTGCTTCTCCAGAAACGCCGCCGATTGGGCTGAGGCGACTGGCATTGATCCTGTTGAGCCTCCGAGCGGGTAGCTCCCATCCTGGGCAGTGCTGCTGCTGGCCATGGCTGACTCAGTATCTCTTCACCTGTAAACCTTTAGTCCCAGAGAAGCCTGTGGGCGAATGAAGCGAGGTCTTGGATGAGGCAGCTTTGCGAGGCGTGGGAGTCAGCGCGCGTAGCTCGTCTGTTAGTTACTGGGGAATTTCGGAAAGAAGTATAAAAAATGGCGATCAATCCACCAATAGCGAACAAGAAGAGTGCGCCGCGCGAGTGACCAAGAAAGGAAACGGAAAACCGATGCCCACGGATAGATAGAGGCGGGAATTGGCGTACTGGATTGTGAGCGCTTTCTGTCCTTGGGCTTGCGTGGGGAAAGAAGCGAGCTGGATAAGCAACACTGCTTGCTTTGTTGTGTACGTGTTTGTTTCGCAAAAAGTCAGAAAGTTATGGCAAAGCCGCCATTTGTGACGCAGTCGATTGGCTGGCTGGTTGGGTGTACGGAAGTTGTTGTGAGAAGTGGTGTATAAATAACTACATGGTAGCAAGAGCCGTCCTGTGGACGCCGGAAACGCACGTGCAGGTTTGATTTCCAGTCGTTTGATGCTGTTGCCCACGAAAAAGAAGCATGCAGCTCATTTATCAGGAATGGATACATGGATTGTGGACTGCTTGGTAGAAGAAAGCCCCTCCAGCCTACTATGGGATCTACAAACAGCTGTGCCAAGCAAAACTTGGATGGAGTGAACTATGGAGATCTGCGACTCTGCTGCGACGCTGCCAGTTGGGCAACATTGCCCATAAAAACTGGGCTGACAGCAAAGGTTGTTGACTTGCACATTGTATGGATATATAGGAAATTGTATAGGGGCTTTGGGAAACTGCGCTGACAAGAAGCAGCGCAGCCACAGACTTTAACTCACAATAAAAAGACCTCGGGAGCCCACAAGTGAAAGAGCGCGCGCGACGTTGTCTGAGCTACGGTTGGTACCCTCTGCAGATATCTCTTGGTGCTGCCTGTGATTAGTACGTGTTGTGAAGAGTGTATATTTGCTATGAACTTCTCTATACTAGTCAAGCGCGCTCTTGTAACACTAGGCTCTGCGTGCAATAGCAACAGCAGAGTCAGTCACAGCCAACTGCATTTTCGTCGAGCATTGCCATTTTGGAGCACGAAAGGGCACAACTTTCGTGGTCCACATTTCGACCAATCATATCACATTAAACAAATTTTATCCAATAAAATATATCATACGCTATCAGTTTTCTGTCTATTGGCTATAAATCTGCAAACAATCAGGGGCTTCTATTTGAAGCGGAAACAAACGGGCTTCTATTGGGAGCAAAGGGGGGAGAAGATCTTTTGGGTCGAAGAAAGCAAGGCAAAGCAAAGCGTATTCGAGAGAAGGCGATCGAGTGATCAGTTCTGCTTGAGTGAGTGAGTGAGAGAGAGAGAGAGAGCAAGCATGGGTCAGGGCCAGAGCGGGTTGCCGCGCCAGTCGCGCGAGGACGCGGCCAAGAAGAAGAACGACGACGCCGCGAAGAAGAAGAAGAAGTTCGAGCCGCGCGGCGGGGGCCCCACGCGCCGCCGCCGAAAGAAGAAAGGGCCGTCGGTCGCGGTGCGCATCCCGCCCGTGTACCCGACGGCGAAATGCAAGCTCCGCCTGCTCAAGCTCGAGCGCATCAAGGACTTTTTGCTCATGGAGCAGGAGTTCATCCAGAACCAGGAGGTCATGAAGCCCAAGCACGAGAAGGACGAGGAGGAGCGCTCCAAGGTGGACGATCTGCGCGGCACGCCCATGGGCGTCGGCACGCTTGAGGAGATGATCGACGACAACCACGCGATTGTGTCGTCCTCGGTTGGGCCAGAGTACTACGTGAGCGTGATGTCGTTTGTGAACCAAGACATGCTCGAGCCGGGCTGCTCGGTGCTACTGCACAACAAGGTGATGTCCGTTGTCGGCATCCTCGCCGATGACACGGACCCGATGGTGAGCGTGATGAAGGTCGACAAGGCGCCGTTGGAGTCGTACGCCGACATCGGTGGGTTGGAGTCGCAGATCCAGGAAATCAAGGAAGCCGTCGAGCTGCCGCTCACCCACCCTGAGCTCTACGAAGGCATCGGTATCCGACCACCAAAGGGCGTGATCTTGTACGGTGAGCCGGGAACGGGCAAGACGCTGCTGGCGAAGGCTGTCGCGAACCAGACGTCGGCGACGTTCCTGCGCGTGGTCGGCTCGGAGCTGATTCAGAAATACTTGGGCGACGGACCAAAGCTGGTGCGCGAGATGTTCCGCGTTGCGGACGACCACGCACCGTCGATTGTGTTCATCGACGAAATCGACGCGGTCGGTAGCAAGCGTTACGACTCGAGCAGCGGCGGCACGCGCGAGATCCAGCGTACGATGCTCGAGTTGCTGAACCAGCTGGATGGTTTCGACGAGCGAGGCGACGTGAAGGTGATCATGGCGACCAACGCGATCGAGAGTTTGGATCCTGCGCTTATCCGTCCGGGTCGTATCGACAGAAAGGTATGATTTATTGCTATAGTCAGGTGTTGTCTACGAAGCATTCCTTGTGCGAAGAGCTCAACTAACTCTGTTTTTTGTCTTGTGTAGATCGAGTTCCCACTGCCAGACGTGAAG
>JAADVK010000357.1:0-28964 GCA_023334975.1 Globisporangium sylvaticum
GGCAGGCAGATGGAGACATGAGCCAGCTCAGCAGTCTGTTTGCAGAATTTTCAACAGTTTTTAACAGCGTGCGTCACAACCGCCAGCATCTTGTGCATCTGGCTGGGATCGACTGGGAAATGGATGTTGCTGTGCGCGGCACGAGACAGCTCCAGGTGTGCTGAAAAAGTGGGCGTTTTGTGGTGAAAGCTCTTCGCCCATGCAGCGCTCAGATCCATTGATTGACACGTGGCAGCTTGAGCCAGAAGATCCACGATGGACTTTGACAGGCAGAGAGAGAGAGAGAGAGAAGATAGATAGACGCCTGGTCTTTAAAATATGGCGGGTGCTGTACTGGTACCTTCCGTTATCGACCTTTTCGACAGTTTGTCCGAAATGTCTTGCGGATGCGTTTTTGACGCTCCTTGATGGCCAATGTTTGAGTTGCTGCAATTGCAATTGCAAATGTGGAGGAAGAGCATGGCGTCCACCCCCGTCGCGCGGCTCTCCGTGGCGCCAATGGTACGTCTCAAGCATATGCCTGCATGCGAACATGCTCTCTCTCTATTAGCTTACAACGCACTGATGACTCACATGCAACTGCGTGCTTCTTTGCTTTACTACCTGAACATGGATAGATGGACTGGACAGACCGCCATTACCGCTACATGATGCGCTTGATCACCAAGAACACGCTCCTCTACACCGAGATGCTCGTGGACCAAACGGTAAGCAGCGCTGCGCATGCGCTCAATGCCAATTAGATATGAGCCCGCTAGTGCGTGTAGGACCAATGGCGAATCGCTGTGGCGTTTGATTAACCGTCTGTATGTATTCTGCATCTGTAGCTCCTGCATCAGCAAAAGAACTTTGAGTACTTTCTCGGTCACGAACCCATCGAGGCGCCGCTCGCGCTTCAGCTCGGAGGCAACAGCGTTGAAGATCTTGGCAGTAAGTCCATATAATTGCTTTAAAGTCTCGATCTACTAGAAGACGCCTCTAACAGTAACCAATGGATGCGCATGTGTCATTTTCTAGTGGCGGCGAAGTTGTCCAACGAGTACGGCGGGTTCTGCGAGATCAACCTGAACGCGGGCTGTCCGAGTTCTGTAGTGTCGAGTCGTTGCTTTGGTGCTCGCCTGATGCTCGAGCCGGAGCGCGTTCGCGACATCTGCCATAGCATCATGCGCAATGTTGAGCCACACACGAACGTGCCGGAGATCACGGTCAAGTGTCGCATCGGCGTGGACAACCACGACAGCTACGAGGAGCTCCACCACTTCATCACGACGGTTGCGAGCTGCGGCGTCAAGCACTTCATCGTGCACGCGCGCAAGTGCCTGTTGAAAGGACTGAGTCCGCACGAGAACCGGACGGTGCCGCCGCTGAAGTACGACTTCGTGCATCGGCTCAAGGTGGACTTCCCAGAGCTCTACTTCACGCTGAATGGAGGCGTCACGAGCATCCAGCAGGCCAAGCAGCTGCTGGACGACACGAACATCGACGGCGTCATGATCGGACGCGCGGCGTACAACACGCCGTGGAACTTTCGCGACGCCGACCGACTGATCTTCGGCGCCAAGCGGAATCCGAACCTGTCGCGCCGCGAGATCATCGCCAAGTACCTCGACTACGCGGAGGAGCTGCAGGCGGAATGGGGGACCACCGTCCCGCTCAACGGCCACAGCTACACGATGCGGACGACGACGCTCATCAAGCCGCTGATGTCGTTGTTCAAGTGAGTGTCCTTCGTTGTGCTTCTGCTGTCGAGTGCTTTGGACGATCCTTTTCTTGTGTGTGTGTGTGTGGATATGTCTAATGACCCTTGACCGCTTTCTTCTTTCTCTATACAGCGGCGAGTTTGGTGGCAGAGCGTACAAGCGCGAGATCACCGCTCACTGGGCGAAGAAGGGGCCAACGCCAGAGCTGCGCGAGATCATCGAAGCCGCGATGAAGGTGGTGCCGGACGAAGCGCTGGACGCCCGCGTAGAAGACGAGCTGGATTAGATTGGTACCATAGAGAAACCCTAGAGAATGAATGAAGAATGTATAGACGAAAGGGCTCGGTGTGCTCCGATTTCCAATGCGCATCTTGGCTTTGTCGTATATAATCTATCTGAGCCCCATCATGCTTCAGCTGCATCTGCTGCTTGCTTCTCTAGCTCTTGGGCGTCTAAATATGCCACGCAGTCGTCCAAGACCTGGTAAAAGTCGTCTGCAGTTCGCACGTGGGCGATCTTGTCGCGCACGTGGCGAGCGTTCGGGATTCCTTTGAAATACGCGCCGTAGAATTTCTTCATGCGCGGAAACCCCACTAAATTTGGTTCTGCCAGTAGCTCTTGAAAGTATTGTGTGTGCTTGCGAATCACTTCGAGTCTCTCCTTCATCGGGATGTGAGACGTATCGACGTGACCTTGAAAGAGCCATGGGTTCCCGAACAGAGCGCGACCGAGCATCACGCCGTCGACGCCATACTCGTCAACCTTTTGCTGCGCTTCCACCAGATTCTTCACATCACCATTGCCGAGAATCAGAGCGGGGGAGCCGGCTGACTTGGCGAGCGTCACGATGTCTCCGATCACGTCCCAGTGCGCAGGTACTTTGGACATCTCTTCTCGCGTTCGTCCGTGGATTGTGAGCACTTCTGGCTCAGTCCCAAGCAGCCGCAACACCCAGTCTTTGTAGTCGATCTTGTCGAATCCGATACGCGTCTTGACAGTCACTGGGAGGTCGCCAGCGCCACGCTTGCACTCTTGAATGATTTTCTATGCAGAGCAATAAGAAACAGTCAGAAATCAGAGAGTAGCTACAGCAGCCGAACATGCAGGGTATATCGTGCTCACCTCTGCTAGTGGTGGGTCCAGGATGAGCGCCGCACCGCTGCCTTGGTTGTTGACGTTGTTTTCCGGGCACCCCATGTTGATATCGATACCGTCAAAGCCCAGGTCACGGACAATCATCGCCGACTGCAAGCATGATCAAGGTCAGTAAATCCCAAATATTCGCTGCATATTTCGAATGGAAAGACATCGAATCGAAGGAAAGGAGCGTACCTCGTAGAACTGCTCCGGCTTTGATCCGAAAAGCTGCGCCACAATCGGCCGCTCCTGCTCTGCGTACATGAGCGTCGTCATCATGCGCTTTCTCGATGCGGCATCGTGCATAAGCGCTTCGCAGCTCACGAACTCCGTCCACATGACCTGTCGTTCAAAATGCACAAGCGCGCACAAGAAAATGAGCATTGACTTAGCATCATCGCCTGTGCACAACTCTTATGACGACGATCACTGCTGCCTCACCGTTGGTTTCGCCAAATCTGTGATGATGCGCCGGAACGCGACATCAGTGACGTTCGCCATCGGCGCGACGCAGTAGATCGGCTTCGCGAGCTTCGTCCAGAAGCTCATGGCTGCGCTTTGTCTTGCCGCCTCACTTCGCGATTGTTGCCTTTCGTGCGCTTTCGTTTTTGATGGCGATGGAAGAGCTAATCACCACGTCCACCATTAACCGGTACACTGTACCGGTGTGTACCACTCAAAAGGTTTGAGTCAAAACGTCACAATGTGTTACCACTATCTGATAATGAATCGGCCAATGCTTCATTTGAGTCATTCGACGACATATTCGGAATGGAAAAACTCTTCGATGGCTTGCGCGGACGCGGAGCTGAGCACGGTGGTGTCCAGGATGTCGGCAGCACTCGCACGCGAAAGAGCACTAATGCTTCCTGCGATACATCGCCAAGAGTATTGGTTATCACGTTCTGCTCGTCATGGCTCGATCAAAGAGCGTCGCAATTACCGAACAGATCCAGCAGCATATCGCACTCGTCGACCGTCAGGAAAGGGAAGTTGACTCGCAGCGTCGTCATCGCATGCTCCCGCGTGAGCAGCTGGTTGTCCATCTATCGCGCATCGATCCAGTCAACATTGGGCAAGCTGGTAGTACGCTAAAATCGACGGATTTGAATTTGAAACTCGGCAAAGTGAGTTTCGAACCTGGATGTTCAACTGCTGCGCTCGCTGGGAGATATCAAGCGCCAGCTTCTCGTGGACTGACACCTTCATCCAATTCAAAGCACATGTCAGCATGAATGATTTTGGAGCAGTTGCCATGCTGCTGGGATGTTCACCATTAGCCTGGTCGCCGACGTCACACTGGTGGCTGCAAACGCGAACAGAAAGCACTTGTCCACACCAATGAGCAATCGCACAAAACCAATGAATGCGACCCTAACGTTAGTGAGCGCACCTGTGAACAATTTGATTCGCAGTCCACTCTTGATGTGCATTAACTGGAGCTCGGAAAAGGCAGGGAATGGCAGAACTGTGATGGCAAAGATGTTCTCGAAAGCTTTTTCCGCTTTTTGGAGCCTGTTTCAGAGCGAGCACATCATAAGATTTCGTAATGATGTTACTTCGACCATGCCACCATATTGACATCGAATTTGCCACAGCGTCCCGTACTTTTCAATGATTTGCTCCGTGGAGAACTTCCTCGTCACACTGGTAAGCAGCTACAACATTCATCAGTACCATACCACAAGAACGAAATACTCGACGCACAAGCACGCGGCATTGTTACCATGAACGCGACTGGCGGGAACTCGCCTTTGCGCTGTGAAATCATCACGTCTTACATGTGCACCAAGCGACGCATTGTTAGCCACCATACACACAATAGAGGGCAGTTAAATTGAGCGTGGCATACCTGCAAGACAACCAGCTGCCGCTAAATCCATGCCAAGCGTGCTTGGTGAGAAACGATGTCCACAAAACTATTACGATACCACAGATGAACGAGCACGCATATATAAACATTACGTTTGGGGAGAAATCCGTAAATCCCATCAAGCTCTTCGGCGACTGCAACACGCAACCAAGGGGAAGAGAGCACCAAATTAGCCGCCAAGGGAATGCCAAAAGGCTCAGCACACACGGCCGCCTAGGTCTGCACACCGACCTTGCGGGGGCACCGCCTGCGGGTTGAAGAGCGCGATCTGGCGCCGCGCGCTCTTGCATCGCTCGAGCTTCCGCGCCATCTTGCTCTTCTCGTTTGACGTTGTCTTTTCGGAATGTGCTGGTCGTCCTCGCAGTTGGACTCGGCAATGCGCCAGCAACGGCAACTTCAACTCTTTCAAGTTGCAGCTCGGTTTTAATAGAACACTTGCTGTACTTTTGTAGCCATCTTATCCAGTTGCTTTTGGATCGGTGGTCAAACAACTTTGTGGATCTCCTTGATTGACAAGCGAGTTGTTTACAGTGAGTTCGTTTTTTCCATCAAATTGCATCCTTTTGGTTGGTTCAGCAAAGCCTTCTCTTAGTCAATCACAGCAGCAGCTCAGGCATTTGCCGTGGTTGCGCTGCTTGTCAGGAGACGGAAAGCGAAGCCGTTCCGAGTTGTTGCACGCCGTTCACACAGTAGTGTCCTGGTGCATCGGATCAACATGGCGATCAATTCACTCGGCATACTCGCAATGCAAACACGTGATTTTTCTCATTTGCATTCACAGAATTATCGCACTCGAACCATTCGCTCTTGAGCATTCGAAAGGCTGAGCAACCGATACCTTTTCTCTCCTTCGTTCACCAATCTGCTGAGAGCAGCAGACCAGTCAATCGGATGATCATTCGCACGGGAACGGGAGAAGGCAAACTTCACTGACTAACGCTACGTTCTTTAGTTCGACTTCTTCGGCGCTGGGGTCGGCAGCTTCTCCAAGTGCGTGAAGTAGTCGTCCAGGAACTTGAAGTACCACGGCTGGTCGAACGTGCCGCGGAAGAAGTTGCACGAGATGTTCACTTCGAGCAGCAGCACGCCCTTGTTCGTGATCGCCACGTCCCAGCCGCAGATCGGCACGTCCTTCATGAGCTTGAAGTGCGCGTCTTCGCAGAGCTTCTTCATCTCCTTGATCTCCTTGATCACGTTGCCCGTGATTGGCACACCGGTGTCCGGGTGGTTCGTGATGTCGTGGCCGACGCTCATTGTGCCGCGGAACGCGTGGTGGAGGCCGACGCGGTACCAGTGCGTCGTGGTCGAGCCCTTCATGATCTTGCCAGTCTCCATGTCGACGTCAAACATGATCGACTTGTGGTCCGTCGAAGCGCCTTCCAAGCCCGCGCGGAACACGCAGCTCAATGACTTGACGCCTTCCTCACCCTTAAGGTCGCCGCCGAGGCCGTGACGCGAAGCAGTGATGATGCGGAACGTCGACAATGGCGAAACCTTTGGCAGCAGCTTGTTGATGAATGGTGAGTTGTCGAGCTTCTCCTGGATGATCCAGTCACCACCGGCGACCGCGTTCTTGAACATGTAGATGCCCATGCCGCCTTCTTCATTGCGGTCCTTGATCACAAGCGAGGCAGGCGCCTTCAAGTACGGCGTCACGGCAATGTTCTCCTTCTCGGCGTCGATCAAGAAGTCCCACTTGTTCTCCATGAGGTAGCCTGGCGAGTTGGTCTTCAGGCTGTGCAGGCTCACGATGTGGCAGTTCACGCGCCAGAACGCGAACCAGTTCTGCGGGTTCACGAGGATCTGGTCGAACGTGCGGAAGAAGCGCTCAATGGCGCCGCCCTCCTTGCTCGAGTACACAGCGTTGCGCTCCAAGAACGCGCCGATGGCGCAGAGCACTGGGTAGACGAACACCAGGAACGGGAAGAGGATCAAGCGCGAGTACGAGATGATCGAGAGCGGGATGCCCGTGCCCGGGATGGCCACATTGCGCAGGTTCTTGACCAGGTCGACGTAGAAGCTCGGGTGGCGGTAGTGCGGCTCGCTCCAGAGCGGGTTGAGCAGCGCGATCGAGTACACGTACGTCTTGGCGTGCAGGTCGTCGCTGAAGAACGGGCAGTCGGCGTACGAGCCCTTGCGCACCCAGTAGTACCAGAGCGAGCCGTAGAAGCTGAGCAGCGTGCGCGCGACAGAGAGCGCGGCGCCGACGACTCCGACCACCATCTTTCTCTTTCTCTTTCTTCTTCTTCTTCTTCGGGCTTCGAGGGGCTTGCGTGGAGCGGCGACGAATGGCGAATGAGTGAGTGAGTGAGTGAGTGAGTGGGGGATGCGGTGGGCAAATGGAGCTGCTCGCCATGGATTCGGTTGGGGCGGCTGGTGGCCGACGCGCACGCCAAAAGCCAACGCCACTGTTTGTGTTCAAGCAGAACAGGGAAGAACGAATTGGCTGACAGCATAGAGGTTTCGAATGGTTCCCCTCTGACTTGCTTTCTGTATGAAGTGGGGGACTATTCTTTACAATGTGAGGCTCCCCGTTTGACTTGTCTTTTGTATGATTTTGGGGAGAATGCGAGTTTCACCCAATCAAAGATTGCGTCCGGCGCGTTTTCAGCCAATCACATAGGTGGTGATGGAAAATTCAGAGGGTCGGCTGAAGAAGATACTGAAATGCTGAAAGCTGCTGCGACATGCGCGATTCGGATTCCTTGAAGGGTTTCGATGACGACGGAAGGCGTGCAAAAGACGGATCGACAGCACGGATTGTCCGGTTCATCAACGGATAGTGACAAAAATGTCCTTACAAGCCTTCTAAATCCAATGTCAACGAGAAACATAAGGGCTGGACCCAAACATGTAAAAGACAGGTGCATCATCGTGGATTTGGCAACAAGATCGCGACCCATCCATATGGGTCCGAAGCAGCGCCGCACGATGCCAGAAAGCTCAGCAAAGCTCACAAAGATGCCGACAGCTCACGCTCAATTTACAGGTGGAGCTGGCCGTGATATTATTATTCACGATTAACGATGACAGCAGCGGGTGGTGGGTTCCTGTGTCTGTGTTTGTGAGTCCACTTCGTCATCTGGCGCTTTTGAAATTCACATTCGCTGTTGTCTTCTTGTACTAACGGCGGTTGGTGATGGTGGATCTCAGAGCTGCGGAGAGGCAATGACCTCTCGGTGACTACAGTGCTGCCTAGGTTCTGAAGTTCGCACCGAGACAAAGGTAGCAGGGCTGGTCCAAACTTCAGAACTCAGGCAGCTCATCGCAATCCACCACGGTTTGCAACCAAAGCTTCTGTACCGACAATTGCGCAGGTCGAGACAGCTGAACCACTGAATAGCAACGATGGTCCACCACGTGGCGAGGATCGTGAGTGAGTGAGTAAGGCGCCTTCCGAACCTTCCGAAACGCTGTCATTATTACTGCAATTATCCTGATCATCACTCTCCGAAATTTGATAATCCTTGGATAATGGGTTATCCTTTTCAAAATGTGTATAAAGATTTGTTGTGTTTATGCTCTCTCTTAAATAAGCGCCTTGAGAAGATACGGCTAGCAGCAATAAAGAAGGAACCAATCATTCCGAAAAGGTAGAAGCTCTCCTTGATGTGTTGTCCGAAAATGCTTTCGAGCGAGAATACTCGTGTGCCTCCATTCTCGTTCGAAGCGATCTCGGTCGCAGCGCGCAAGTAGTAGGCCGGGAGGTAGTACTCCTGCCACATGTCGATCAAGTTGAGAGCGTGCCTAGTGGCAACTGCGATCTCGTACAGTAGAGTGAGCGCTGCTTGTGTCGGGTCGTGGGGCAGCGGGAGCCACTCGAGGAACTGCGCCAGCCCGACCAACAGCACGCACAGCATGAGCAAGGAGATCCACGGCCCCAGCCTCGCTCCGTCTCCGCATCCCTTCAGTATCCATGCCATGTCATAAAGCGACAACAACAAGGTCAGTACATCATCCAGATCAGAGTATACACGCAGCAAGCGGGGGGATGATACGAGCGGACTTACTGTGCGATCGTCAGCGAGCGAACGACTTCTCCGATGACGCGCGCAACCAGCGGCAGACCGACGTAGCTCTCCTGCAGTAGAGCGAGCATCGCAAGGCGTCTTGCTCCAAGTTGTGCATCCTCCGCTTCTTCGACGCGTCTCTGCATCTCAATGTGTTGCTGCACCACCTCGACGCTTGGAGTGCCAGTCTTCAGCTCGTCCTCGTGGGCTTTCTCGAACTGGAAGAGCTGCAACTTCGCCCGGCAGTACTTGGTTCTAGCTCGACAGCGATGGCACGGATCTGGAGAACTCGTGTATGCGAAGCCATGGCGTGTGCCGCTGGACCAAGGGCTTCTAAAGAGGTTGGCGTTGGCGCCGCTGTTGGGTGTGCTGGAGACGGAGAAGAATCGGAAATGAGCAGCAGACTGGCAGGCGCTTTTGAACTGTGGACTGAGAGAGCGAGCGTGTGAGAAAGGACGGATATTAGTGTGAATGGGTACATCAGCCCCCTCAACCTGGCAGGGCGAACCCCAGAGTTCACCCAGAGGTGTTCCAGAGAAAAAGGCACTGAGCGATGGAGACTGTTGACTCATAATAATTAGCCTCACAATGAGCACTGCGAGGCCTTGGACTCTACGTTCCACCATCTCGTGCGAATATACCGCGTCTTCTCTGACTTGCCGCCGCTTTCTGCGCGTGCATCGAAAGGGCTGGAGAAAGTTAGCGAAGCTCAGGTCAGCCAAGAAAGTTCAACCGACCATCACTCAGTGTCTAATGTATCCGTTCATGAGACTGCGCGCCATCGCTATCCTCCTCCAGTGTCAACAAGAAGCAGAACTCTTTACAACAATCTACTTTAGCTGCACACGCCAGAGTCTACAAATGAGAAGGCCATCGTCTCGGTTGAGCTGGACAGGTTTGCACGGCAACAAGAGGTGGAGACACCCGCTTCTCTTTTCACTTCCATCGCTCGTGTGTACAGTAGTGCAGTGGCGGTAGTTGAGGCGAGCGATGCCCGCCCATACCTGGTGTGGACAAGGCGAAAGATACTCTTTCATCGCCTCCAGTATATATAATTAGGCTTCTTTGCAGACGCGTTTGGCTTTTCTTGTCCGAAAGAAAAACAGACCGCGTATAAATAGGAGAAAGCGGAGGGCGGTTCTGGTGCGCGGCGCGAGAACAAAAGGCACCAGCACACACACTCGACGACGGCGGCGGCGGCGCTCGCGTTTACTCGGGTGCGCGCTCGCTTGGCATTCGCACTGACAAGCTACAAGAAGGAGACTCCAGCAGCACCGGCAGCTACCCTACCCAGACACACGGGCAGGCTTGAAGTGCTCGTCGCTCAAGAAGGCGGCGCCGCGACAACGCCACGGGCCGCCGAAGACCAACGGCAAGCTCTGCAGCTCGCCGCCAAAGGTGCGCTTCCAGGAACCCATCGGCCACGTGCTCCCGCATTCGCTGCAGAGCTTCCGGTGGAATGTCGAGAAGGTCGAGCGCAAGCTGCAGGAGAAGATCCAGGAGAAGACCAAGATCGCCGGCAATTTTGTGTACCAGCAGGCGTACCGGCTGCTCGAGTGCATACGCGACGAAGGCATCGACTTTCCGCGAGCAGCTGCGCATCAAGTTTGGCATCATCCTCGACGACAACGAGCTCCAGCTGCTCTTCGACAAGTACAACGAGGACCGCAATGGCACAATCGATCTGAGCGAGTTCATCCGGCGCGTGCTCCCGCCCGACTACAACTATGGGCGGCAGTGGTTCGAGCTGAGCCAGCAGGAGAGCGAGGAGAAGCAGGCCCGGCTCAAGCGCGAGTCGCGCAACGAGTTCCTCAGCGGCATCGGCGCGGTCAAGGGGGACATCCACAACATGGGCGAGACGTCCAACTGGACGCTCGAGACGCTCACGAAGCAGATCCAGCTCAAGGTGGTGCAGAAGACGCCGAGCGGCGACGACCAGTACCGCCGCGCGTTCAAGATGCTGCGCTCGGGACGGGACCAGGGCATTCGCATCAAGGAACTGCGCAACAGCCAAGAAAGAGCGGCCGAAGAGCGCCAACCCCAAGAAAACAGCGATGCTGCAGCAGCGGCGGAAGATGGAGCAAGCGATGAGCCGAAGTGCCGCGCAGCTCCAGGAAGTCGGATCCCTACACCCAGGCTCAAAGGCAAAGGAAACGCTGCAACGACGACGCAGCGCGATGTCCCTCGCAGAGTACGGAAGAGATGAGATTGGTGATGGCGATGACGCCCACGATGCTCATGTCAAGTACGCGTACCGATACGATGACGATTTACAGGCACATGCGGGCGGGAGACCACGGAGCGCCGGGAGTGTACGTTCCTCACGTGCGTCCTCGGTCTCCTCCACTGGCAGCAGCGTGCGAGGTGCTGCGTACCTGAAGCGGCCGTCCACGCCTCAGTTTCTGCGCCAGAAGTGCCTCGAGTCGAGACTCGCGAACGCGACAGTCGAGGAAATATTGAAAGTGGCGCAGCGAATGAAGAAGCGAGCGTCCCAGGGTCCAGCGGCGAAGGCTGACGACGGGCACCGCTACCATCCAGTATCAGGAACACCAGGGGAGCGGAATGTTTCAGCTGCTGTTGATGATTGCAGCCTCTCTGGACACTACATCATCCTGATAATTAACAGTATTCTGCATATTTTTCACATAGAACAGCGATGAAAGCAAGCAAACTGTGGTGAGCTGGTGGTTTTGGAGCTCCTCGTTCAAGTCAGCACGACAGTCATTCTTGTTGTCGGATCCTCGAATGTTGCTCTCTTTTCAAAGGAGCCTAGAAATGTGTGGGTCACATTAGACGGACACCTTGACTCACCGATTCAGACTCAGGTCATTAGTATCAGTTCCATAGAGTCAGATTCAGATATTCGTATTTATCTGGAGTTCACTCCAAGCTAGCACATCCCACATCCCGCCCGAATCTGCACATCCACAACAGCGAGCAAAGGCATCATGGAGAGCGACGGCGAGCGCTACGCCACCATGGGGCACCACGAGCGAGATGTCGCGGGGGACGGCTCAGCGTTTGATGACTACACCCGCGATGACGACGACCGCTCGCTACTCGAGTCCGGCGTGATCGGCAGCAGCGCCGGCCTCAGCAGCAGCAGTGGAGGCGGCGGTGCTGGTATCCCAGCCCGCGCACAGCCGCTCACAGAGCCCTACGACCGCCACAAGAGCATCGAGCTGCGCGCCGAATGCTACCGCCGCGGCGCGCGTCCGACCCGCACGGGCCCGAAGGCGAACGACAACAAGGCCGGGTACCTCATGCTCCTCCGAGCCTACGATATGACGCACAATGCAGGCGAGCCAAACAAGCCGTTGATGTTGCCGATGGACCAGAGCCTACAACAACAACAACAGCAGCAGCAGCAGCAACAACAACAACAGCAGCAGCAGCAAATTCAACAACTGCAGCAGCTTCAACAGCAACAGAAACAGCAACAAACGGCTAAAAAGCGGAGAGCGCACTCGTCGTCAGAGAGCGACATGCAGGACCCGTCCGGCAGAAGCTCAACAACAGCCGCTGCGCCGTCATTAGGTGGTCCCCACAGTGCCAGCACCGCGAAACGGCGACCGCGCGTGCGCAAAGAACCAAACGACGAAACAGACGCTACGCAATCCAGATTCCCCATGCGGACCCCGGGAGTCAGTCAGAGTGCTCCAACTGCAGCCAATGGTCCTGCGGCGCCAGCTGCCATGCCGTTCCTCCCGGGCGACCAGCAACTCGCTACCGAGTACATGCGCCTGAAGATGCAGATCCTGCTCGAGTCGCGGGAGATAGAGAAGACGAATCGCCGCGAAGAACAGCGCTTCAAGCTGCACGCCGAGCTGCAGGGCGTGATCACGACGCTGGCGCAGCTGCACCGCCTCGCCAAGGAGTACACGCTCGAGCGCGACACCATGTTGCTGGCGGACGTGAACCAGGACATCGCGTACTTCCAGGAGCAGAAGCGCAAGATCAAGCTCGAGGTGGAGCTGCTCGACCGCTATCGGTAGGCTGATCAACAGCGGCATTTGGTAAATGGTGAGCCACGCATTCCCACTGTGTAGCTCTTGGGCTTCCAGGTCGGATGCAGTCGGATCGGATCCTGTCTGAATCAGCTGATCGTCCGCTTGCTTGCTTGTGTCTTTTAATACCCCCACAGGGCGATAAATACCACTCGTAGAGTACTATCTGAGCTCCAATGTTAGTGTGGTACACACCAATAGCTCAAGTGACATGCAAACGCGCTCAATCGATCGATCGATCAATCAATCAGACAAAAACGACGAAGATGCGCGAGCGCTCGTTGGCAGGGAAGACGCTGGCGCTGCTGCCGCTTGGGGCGCTGGCTGCATGGGGCGGCAACGCGGCGCTCACGCGCATGCGCCATGAGCGCAGAGGCACAGGCCCCGAGCAGCTGGAGTTCGTCGTGGGCTCCATGGACGACACCATCATGGAGACGCTGGAGACCGGCGACGTGGTCTTCTTCTCGCGCAAGCTCACGGCGCTGCAGCCACTCGCCGCGCTCTACACGTGGGTCGCGCGTGAGCGCTACAACCCACGCTTCGACCACTGCGGCTGGATCTACGTGGACAAGCTGGGCCGCAAGTTTGTTGTGGAAGAAACGCTCGCGAAGGTGCAGTGTCGCCCGTTCAGCGCGCGCATTCTGACCTCCGAGTCGAACGAAATTGCCGTGCTGCCGCTCAAAGTCAAGGTAATGTGAGGACTGTCGCTCTCTATATGTGGTGTATTCGCCAGGTCTAAGCGCCATTGTGTACGTGTTCTTATAGCGCACGAAAGAGTTCCAGGACGCCGCGTTCCGCTTCGTGTCGGAGAACGTGAACCGCCCGAGCCGCATCTCGCTGCGCCACTTGGCGGCTGCGCTGATCGATCCGCAGGGCCACAACGGGCTCCTCAGTCCGCCTTCACGTGACGACGCGCCGCTCTTCCCTTCTGCAGGCGCGGTTGCCTTTCTTTCTGTGTGGTTTCTTTGTGTGTAGCACTAGACTCTAACACACTGCGTGTGTACCTTTGAACCTTTGTAGCTCTTGTGGCGGAAGCCTACGACGCGCTGGGACTCGTGGACAAGGACCGACTGACCGCCGATGCGACGCCCCTTAGCGCATCAAATGTGACGCCGCGAGCGCTCGTGGCACGCAACAAGATCCAGTTCCGACCCGACACGAACGCCAAGTTCGGCAGCATCATCCCTATTCGACTGTATTAGGCTGGAGAGAGAGAGAGAGAGAGAGCGCAGAGCAGAGCATAGAGTATTGAATGAAAATGGTCAATTATATATTGAGATCAGGAGAGAGAGAAAGAGGAAAATACTACTGGAGAAAAGGGAAAGAAGCTCATAGTCAATGTGTCCATTGAACAGGACACGCCACGCAGTCTTCTTTCGGTGGAGCTGCTCACAGGACTGGCGCACGGGACGGCTACTCGACGGGGAGACACTTGGAGTGGAACGCCTGGCCCGAGCCGTAGTCCCGGAACGACGGCGGCAGAAACGACCAGTCCTCGCTCTCCTTGATGAGCACTTTCTTGCAGAGCGAGCAGGGCGTCTGGTAGATCTTGTCGTAGTACCCGAGCCACGTGAACAGGTGGTAGAAGCACGTGTCCGGGTACTGCTTGCGGAAATGGTCGAGCGCCTTCCGCGAGTGCAGCGAGATGAGCCGGAAGAGCTGGTGCGACGACTCGGACCAGGCGCCAAGAGGCGCTTGCTCGTTGTACGGCAGCACCGAGACGCGCTGGATGTACTTGGTCACCTGGAGACACGCCGCGCGCGCGAGCTCCTGCTCCTTGCTGGCTTCGCGCGACTCGGTGATGCGCTGCTTGAGCTCCTCCATCTCCATCTTGGTGGCTTCTTCCGCCGCGAGCTTGGCCTTCGTGAGCATGTCGCCCTTCTTCTTCTTCACGAGCTGCTGCTGCTGCTTCTTGTTCTTGTTGCGCGTGCTGCGCAGGCGACTGCCGCCGAACGCGGGGGACGTCGGTGTCGACGGCGTCATGGGGCTCGCGGCGACGCCCGACTCGCCGTTCGGACCACTCTCCGGCACGGGCGGGCAGAACGAGATGTGCACCGTCACCTCCTTGTTGATCTCGCACTTGATCGACTTGATCACGCGTCGCCCGCCGCGCGTGGTCTCGGCGTGCTTGAAGAACTTGAGCTTGCGGTTCTTCGCCATCATGTAGTCCATCATCTCGTTCAGCGTGCTAACGGAGAAGTAACAGAGAGAGCATGTGAGAAAATTAAGACATCATAATGGAGACTTGTGAGAGAAAATAAGAGAAGGCACGTACGCTGGCTGCTTCTCGCCGAACGGGTCAAAGACGCGGCCGCGCTTGTGTGACTTGGGCACGAAGAACGCGTTCGGCGCCGGCGGACAGCGGACGTCTCCGAGCATCTCCATGCGCGGAAACGCGCCGCAGAGCTGGTCCATGTACACGTTCTGCGCCTTCGTCCCCATCTCCTGGACCTGGTTCTTCCAGTGGTACTCGAGCATCAAGTTGCTGTCATGAACGCAAACACATACAAAGCAATCGAGTAAGACGTCGGATACCTATAACACTGATAAGCCCTTATAAACATTGTCGCTGGTGCACTTACCGGTGCGTCTGGTTCACATTGTCAATGGGCTTTGTTTTGCCATCTGCACACCCACACAAGCAAGAGCTGTTATCATCACACACACATCACAGCAAATAGACACCACCAAGGCTTCTTCATGTTCCCCCTCACGTACCAAACTCGGGCACGAGCTTGCGCAGGAGCTTGAGGTTCGTCTGCACGCGCTCCAGCTTGTTCTTGATCGCGAGTCGCAGCGCGTCGTCCGAAGAGGAGCCGCTCGCCACGAGCGCCGAAGCCCCCGGGTCGCCGCCGCCCTCGCTGCCGGCGCCGTTCGCCTGCGCGTCGAGCTTGGTCTGCGCCTCGCACAGCTCCAGCACGATGCTCTCGGCCGTGGAGCGCAGCACGCCCACGCGGCCCAGCAGGATGTCCGCCAAGTAGAACGGATCGCTCATGACCTCCTCGCTCTTCCTCGTTTCAGAGCCAATTTTGCTAATGAGCGCTGCTGGCGCGCTTCTCCAAAAACGTGGGCTACGTATTTAAGCGAAACAGTTGAAGGTCTATCATTGGGCATAATATGCATCTTGCGACAGTTTGATTGGACAAAATCGAAGTATGTACAGTATTTTATCCAACCACACATCGACCATGCAAAATACACACGTGTGAACAAGCTTGCTTGTTCAACAGCATCTTGACTCTTCCAAGATGCACGAGTGACCTATTCGACAACCGCTCGCTCAGTTCAGGTCGTCCAGCTCGGCGTCGTCGTGGTCGCCCGCAGCGTGGTCGTCGTCGTCCACGTCGATCGCCGACTCGTCTTCGTCCTCCTCCATCAGCAGATCGTCTCCGTCCATGTTCACGTCCTCTTCGTCCTCTTCGGCCGAGTTGTCGTCGATCACCACGACGGACTTGTTGTCCGACTCGGCCGAGATGTCCTCCTCCATGTCTTCGTCCTCCACGTCTTCGTCCGCGCCGTCCTCGTCCTCTTCGTCAGTGTGCGTGCTGACCACGTTGCCACTCGCATCGGTACGCGCAGCTGCGCCACTACCAGCAGCACCGTCGCTACCAGCGCCGCCGTCGCCACGACGAGCGGTCTCTTCATCATCGTCAACATCGTCTTCGTCGTCGTCGTCAATGATCACGACCGCTTCGTCATTCAGATCTGTCTCGAGGATCTGCTTCAGCACGCTCGTCTCCTGCTTGATCTCCACTTTCACGCCCCCAGCCGCTTCTTTCTGCACCTTCTGCTTCATTTCGTAGAACGAGATCGCGTCAATGTGCGCGGCGACAGATCTCGCGAGCGAGTTCGTCTCCTTGCGGACATCGTAGCCGCCTTCGAGCACCGAGACCACGCGGCCGTCGCAGCACTCGTCGGCGAGCTTCAGCACCTCGGTGGTCGCCCACGCGTAGTCCTCTTCGACGTACCCTGCCGGCACGCTCGGGTCCTTCACAGCAGCGACACCGCCCAAGATGTCGTCGCGATGTCCATCGAACCCAGCCGAGATGAAGATGATGTCTGGCGAGAACGCGCGCATCGCTGGCAGGATTTTCTCTTCGAGTGCAGTTCGGAACGCCACCGAGCCACTGCCCGCACCAGAGTTCTCCAGTGCGACGTTGACCAAATTGTCTTCGTCACAGGCCTTGCCAGTGCCAGGGAAGAAGTTTCCAGACGAGTACAAGTGGATGGACGCAAAGAACGCGTCCGGGTCATCCTTCAGGAGCTCTTCCGTGCCATTGCCATGGTGAATGTCCCAATCCAGCACCGCGATCTTCCGGATCCATGGGTACATGCGCGCATGCACCGCACCGATCACGACATTGTTCAGCAAGCAAAAACCAGACGACGGCGCGTCCTTGGTGCGTCCATGTCTGCCGACGTGGTGTCCAGGAGGACGAACGAGACAAACGGCGTTGCGGAACTCTTTTCGCACCACGCGGTCCACCGCCATGCACACTGTGCCAGCAGCAGCTCGAGCGACATCCCACGACTTGCTGCTCACGTACGTGTCCATGACAACGCCATTCTGCTCCAGACTCGACGCGCCAAATGCGCCGCCAAGACCAGTTGGTGACTTGCCGCTGCTCCCCTTGGAGTTGCTGCTCTCCACGATACCGCGGTCGGTCTCAAAGACAAGCGACGTCGATGAGGACGAGAACGCGGCTGAAGGCGACGCAGCCTTTGTCGACGCTTCGATCGCACGCTCCTTCAATTGGCGCAAGTACGTTGGCGAGTGCACCATCAGAAGCGTCGTCTCCGGTGGGCACAGTTCCTCTGGAGACTGACTCAAGCGGTCGATCTTCACGGTTTCCTGGTGTGTCTTGCTCAACGCACCCAGAATGTTGACCACGCGCTGGAAGCGAGAAATACATAAACACACATGTTAGCTCAAAAAGACTCACACAGATCCATACACACATAAGAAGAGCAGTACTTACATGAAGTCTCTCAGGACACTCTGGGTGGTTCTTTGGCGTTTGGTGGTTGATGAACGCCGGGTGGTACACGACCAGCGTCGTTGGATCGTGCACCTTATCGGTCGGCACGAACTGCTCGTCGGTCAGATCAACCATCACACGTTTCAGTTCGTCCATCACGTTGTACGCAACAGCGTCGTCACTCTGAGTGTCCACAAGAGCGGTTTCATGATCATCGCTTGTCTGTTCGGGTTTCACGTGCGCCACCGCAACAGCAGCAACAGCAGGAGTCTGGAACGACGAGAATGGACTGGAGTTGAGCTGGCCGGGCCACTGCACACGCTTCCATTGTTCAAGGCACTTGTCGATTCGTTCGCGCAGCTCCTTCTCTCGGTGGAATTTGTCATGGCCTTCTTGTGTTTTCTCGTTCATGACAACGTCGCCATCAGCAGCTTCAGCGCCAGCAGTCTCCTTGCTCGTGTGCAAGTCCAGGGATCTCTGGATGGCGAGCACCATCTCCAGCGAGGAGCTTCTCTCTTTCCAGAGCGCCTCCATTTCTTCCATGTAGAATGAAACGTACGCTTGGCGAAGACCAGCACTATCGTCCAGTCCATCTGGTTGGGCACCTTCATCTTCGTCGCCCGAGGTATCGGCGCCATCCGACTTTCCGTCCGCGTCGTCAGCGTCACTCACAACCACCACACCCTCCTCTGGCTTGCTCGCATCCGTGGTACTCGCAATGCTGCTACTGTGCTCTTTCTCGCCAGTGGCATTCGCGATGATCTCTCGCTTGACAGAAACGCCGTTGTCATCAATCACTTCTGGCACCGCCACCACTTCAGCCTTCAGCTTCTTCTCTTTCTTGATAGAGAAACCCATGAGCAGGAGCAACGCGTCGCGGTAGTACGCAAACTCTTGCTCAAACTCCTCAAAGCGCGAGGACAGCTTCTGGAAGCAGTTGAGCAGCGCATCTTCGCAATTCTCCAGCAGGTCGCCCAGAATAGGCGTGAACGTCTGTCGCATCAAGTCCACGAGCAGCGCATCTTGGCTCACGCGGGCGTGGTTCTTCTGCGCCACATCCGTCTTCTTTGTCAGTACGTCAATAGCCTTGTTGTAGATTGTCGTGATGTGGCTCAGTCGCTGGCGCTCAATGTTCATGATGCCCTCGAGCGCTCGTTGGTGGTTCGTCTCGCGTTGGATTTGTCCTCGCACTCGAGATTCTTGAATGTGCAGCAAATTTAAATGCGCCACCCACGGATTCTTCCCGGATCCTCCAGACTTTGTCGTCGCGCTGGAACACACCTCTTCCTCGCTGATCTCCATACCCGAAATCTCTTCGTCGGACAAGTAGACGTCCTCAATAAACTCTCCTGTCTCGTTGTCAAGCGGGAGCAAACGCCACACCTTGTCTTCCTCCACACGATCCGTGCTTTTGTCAGCTGATGATGATGGCTCCTGAATCGCCAAACACACTTGCCACTCAAAGTCTTCGGTGTCAGTTTCAGCGTCTTCCATCTCAATATCGCCAGTCTGCGGTATTGCAGCGGCTTCTGGTACGCTTTCTTCTACAGACGCCACGCTTTCAGCCGCGGTAGCCTCTGGCGTTTCAGTAGCAGCAGCTGCAGTTTCTTCTTCTGCAACATCGTTCACTGGTTCTTCAGTAGAGGCAGCAATGAGCTCTTTCTTCACCTCAACTGTGTCTGGCGCACTAGCGTCGCTTGCAGGTTGGTCAACTGGTGCAGTCTCAACCACTTCCTCCTCTTTCTGCTCCTCTGGAGCCTCTTCAGCAACAGCAACAACCGGCGATTCCTCTGGGGAAGCAGCCTGGGGCGACGCGACTCCTTCAGTGGCTGTTTGTGGAGCAGCAGCTGGCTCTTCGATTGTTTGCTCAGTCTCAGATGCAGGCTCAGTCGGCTTGTCCGCGATTTTGCTTTCCGCTTCAGTCTCGACAGCCTCAACCTTGACAGGTGCCACATCTACTGACGCCACCTCGTCAGTTTTGTCTCCTTCCTTATCGGCTGCTGGAGTATCCTCGCTCTTATCTGCTTCTTTCTCCGCCGCCGAAACATCGCCAACTGTCTCGCCTTCCTTTTCAGCCACTGGTGCTTCCTCACTTTTGCTTTCTTCGTCCTTCGCCTCAGTTTCTTCAGCAGGTTGTTCAGAAACCTTCGTGGTCGATTCACCGGCAACTCCTGGCTCCTCTTTGGTAACAACTTCCTCCGCAGCAGGTTTATCATCAGCGATCACAGCGACTGGTGCTTTCGGCTTCATCACTTTTCGCTTCACGTATTTTGCTTCACGCAGGATCTTGGCAGCTTCACTCTCAATCGATTTCTCTCCCTCAGTGGCTGAGTCAACAGAGGTCGTAGCAGGCGACAGATCCAAGTCGCGCATGATATTGAGAAGTTTTTGCTTCTCGTTGTTGCTCGACATCTGGAGACGCGCACGGAAGTCGACCACAGCCTGCAACTTGGTCTCAAACACGCCGTCTTGAACAATGGACACACCATCTTTGCCTTCCGTCATTACATCGAAATGAGCCAGCTCGTTGATGGCGCTGATCAGTTTCAAGTGTCTCGAAGTCGACAGCAGCTCCAGGATCGGAGTGGTGCGAGGTGGGGCTTGGAACGCCGGGTCGCTTGGGGCGTTACCAGCATAGATCTTGAGCTCTTCGATCATGAGCGAGACTGCATCCTGGATTTGCGTCGTGCTCTCACGCAGCTTCTGATCTTTCTTCGTGAACTCTTTCTTGATCGCAGGTCCAGATCCAAACAGCTCGTCCTTGACAAGCGACGGCGACGGCGAGTCATCGAGCTCGTCCAGTTCCTGTTTCACAGGCATGAGCGACCCCCACTGGACACGCTGAGATGCTTCCACCAGCTTTGCCGAGCGCTGCAACTTGGAGATCCACATCTCGAGCTTCTTGACAGAGAGGTTGTGCTTCGCATGCTGGATCGTTCGACTCGCGGAGTTCGATCCTCCTGGCGTTTTGCCAGCACCCGCACCTGAACTCGGGTCGGATTGGCGCACCTTCTGGTGCATCTCCTCCTCAATCAGCTGCTTCAACACCTCGGCGCGGCGCTCGGGAAAGTTGAGCACGATTTGGTCGTGACGCGCATCTTTCGAGCCAATCTCGCCGCCAAAGTACTTCAGCGCAGCCTTGTCGTACGCCATCGCAGCGTCCTTTGCATTGGGGAACGTCCCCAGGTTCACGACTTTGCCGTTCACGTGGATTTGTGCATGGGCGTACACTCGATGCGTTTGGACACCGAGGTACTTCTTCGCAAGATTCACCCCTGGACCTGCCTTCGCGCCACCATTGCTGTTCGCTTCTTCTTGGAGCAGCCTGCGGCGCTTCAGTGCCGCTGCCGAGTCGCTCGACGCCGAGAGATCGTCGGCGACATCCTGTGTGCGCTTACCGCGGCCTCTGCCCCGACCTCGTCCGCGTCCACGACCTCTGCCTCGCCCTGGAGTGTAGTCCGAGGTCAAATCGATGGTCGTCGAAGGAGTCGCGGTCGACTTCGGCGCAGGCGCTGGAACAATAGCTGGAGCAATAGCTGGAGCAGTCGGACGTGCTACAGGCGTCGCATCAGGTTTGATAAAGCTGTCGTGGAGATGCGGGAAGTTGAGCTGCGCGTTCTTTCCATAGTACTGGATCGCTGCCTTGTCGTACGCGTGCGCTGCTTCGATTTCGCTGCCAAAGACGCCGAGGTGCAGATACTTGGTTCCCTGCCAGAGCTTCGCTACGAACGGCTTCTTGATACCCTTGAGCGTGATCTTGGACACGCCTCTGTATTTCGAGTCTTTGATCTCTTCAGCAGGAATTCCATCGAGATTCGCAGACTTCGTGGCGCCAGCAGCAGCTGCTCCACTCGCTGTTGCCGCCGCTGGACTCAAGCTCGCTCCTGCCACCACTGGCTTGCGGAGAAGCGCCGCGTTGGCTTCTGTGCACTTCTTGCAGTAGAAGTCGCCTGGTGGGATCTCCGAGAGCGGCGGCACGAGGCAGTACGTGTGGTACTCTCCATCGCAGCCGTCACAGAGCAGGATGCTGTCTTGGTTGTGGTCAAAGCCGCAGACGACACAGCCGTTGCTCTGCGAGTGCGGACCCGAGCCGGCGCTCTGTTCATGTTCAGCACATTTACCCAGACAACGATTGATTTGTTAGCATTCAGGCATACCACAACCATTCGCTTTACATGTTTACACGCCATACAAGCAGCTACGTACTGCAGCAGGCGCCTTCCCGTTGTTCTTCTTCCCTTTGTCGCCCGCCCACATCGCGCGTAGCTCTTCGATTCAAACACACGCGGATCGTCGTCAACGCTTTCGCCTGAACGAGCAACACGACACCGACGGATAGAGAGATACAGAGAGTGAGGACATGGACGTAACACACACACACACGTGACAGGCTGCTCTTCTGACACACACATACAGAGACACAGCCCACGAACCTGCTTCCGTCCGCTCGACGTTCACTCGCTTTCGCGCTTTTGGCTTGTTCGCGCGCGTTTGGCGTGCCACCAAGACACCTCCTTTCCCCTTTTCCCCTCGCTGTCCCCTCGCAAAAGCGATTCAAATCTGTCTGCATCGACTTTTACAGGTCTCCCCTGCTAAAAGCGATTCAAATCGCGCTGCATCGAGTTTCACAGGTGCAGCTTGCTGTGACCTTGCTGTGGCCTTTTGTATGCGATCAGTGGAAGAGCTTCTTCACAAGGAAGCAGCCAAGCACAGAAAGCTGCAGGAGAGCAAGCAAGCGACACGCCGGCGGATCCGACGAGCGGAGCGGCAGGGCAGGCGCGGATATTTATACCCACGAGCGAGTAAGCGAGAGAGCCATGCTGCGCTCCAAGCGACAGCGATCCAGTCACCACAGCCACGGCGGAGGCGAGCACGGCAACGGCGGCTCGGACGATGAGCTCATGCGCATGAACCCGAGCCTGATGACGGAGCGCCAGCAGCTCGCGTTCCTGCTGCGCAAGACGGCGCAGGACGCGTCGGCGAGCGAGTCCGCGCAGTCCAGCGACAGCTCGGAGGACGAGTTAATACAGAGCTTCGCGAAAGGTGCGCGGCGAATACAGAGTGAGTACATGGATGTGCATGCGCCTATGGGTTTTGCTTTGTTGGTTTCCTTTTTACCTGACGACTTTTTTTCTTTTCCTACTACAACGTGCAGGAAACGCAAACAGCTCTCCTCGAAGGAATGGCACTACGAATGGCAGTAGCAGCAACAGCAAAAGCGACGGCGCGGTGGTGTATCGCGGACGCGGGCGTCCTCCGAAGAACGCGAACAAGTTGCCGCAGGGCCAGCAGTACGCAGACGGCAAGACACCGAGAGGCGCGTTGGTAGAAAATAAAGTCGCGCCGACAGCGAAAGACAGCAAAAGCGGCAGAAAACAGGCGGATAGTGTGGAGAGCGGATCCAGCGAGGATGAAGACTCGCCGCGCGCAAAGAAACTGAAAGTGACGACCGCGGAAGATCTCGCGAGTGCGACCAAGTGCGAGAAGAGCAGTCCGTCCAGCTCAAGCGACGTGCTGCACATGGACACGTTCGAGAGCGACGGCTCGACGCGCGCGAGCGACTTCTGGAGCCTGCACTGCGCGCTCTGCTGCGGCAAGAACGCGAGCTCTTCGCACGGGGCGTCACTGTCCGAGGCGCTGTTCCTCTGTCCGAGCTGCGACCGCAAGTACCCGACGCAGCGCGCGCTGGGAAGAGTATGAGACACAGGAGATATCAGTCCGGAATTCGAGTGTGCCTTGAGCGACTGCGCGAAGACTTGGACGTGTGCGTGGATACGAAGAAAACGAGAACAAACAGGAAGAGCTGCGTGTGTGTCCCCCCATTCGGGGAAAAATCCATTGAACTCAGTTTGCAGATGATCGTTCCGTGTGCTGATTGGCGGTGTATTTGTTGCCGCCAATAACAGCTGCAGTACCCGCGGCGCGTCACCGTATTGGTGAGCACTCACGACGCCCAAGAAGAGGGGATTTAATAAGAAAGCAGTGCCCACTTCCAAAAAAAACTTCTTGCCAATTGAGAGAGATAAAGCGATATCAGGAGCCTACCTCTCAGCTTATTAAGCTCCCTCGAGCCCAACTCTGGCAAGAAAGCTTCTTGGCAGGAAGAAGCTTTTCGCCGCTTTTCATTTTGCACGGATTTCGTTTGGATGTTTGAAACTGAGACTCAGAGTATCTGAGATTTTTGGACTCAGTCGCGGAGGATTCTGGGTCTGCTTCTGGGAAGTGGAATTGAACGTTATTAATAGTAACCTTGAGAATTATGGAACCTACATTTCTCCATTTCTCTGCACTTGCAGGTCAACCTACAAAAGGTGGGTGGACCTTCACTCTTTTGTAGGTCCATCTATAAAAAAACTCGCGTGATAAGAAGCAGAGGAAAGAAAGACAGAAGCAGACAGCGCGAAGGAAGCCACGTATACGAGCGAGCGAGCGAGCAAGCGTCTGCGGCCACAAGCGAGCGAGCGCGTGAGAGAGTCCAAGAGAAGAGACGAGGAGAGAAGAGAGAGCACCATGTCGCGCGCGTTCCCGGCCGCCAAGCCCTCCAACTACGCCAAGATCTCCAACGACGTGCGTCAAGCCCCACTGCTTTCTGTCCTAAAAACGATGAACGAGCGCGCGACTGACCTCGTGTTATCTTTCCTCCCCTCTGGCTTCCTGTTGTGATTGTGTTGTTATGTACGACAGCCTGATGGAGAAGATGACTACGTCGCGCACGAGCGAAACCAGCAGCAGGTGCGTGGCTCATGAGTGTGTGTGTGTGTGAGAGAGAGAGAGCCTGTGGTGGCGTTGCTATGGCAATGAATGTTCTGGGCTCTGACTGTCTTGGTATGTCGATTTCTCTACACGCGCAGGTCGAGCGACAGAAGCAGGACGAGAGCTTAGACGAGCTGCACACCGCAGTGAAGCGACTGGGCGACATGAGTCTGTCCATCAGCACAGAACTAGACTCCCAGAACGTGTACGTGCTGTAAAGCCTTTTGCCATTCAGTAGGCTGAAGTGGCTTCCTCATTATCGAACTATATGGACTCGTGTGTGCATGTGGATTGTGATGCAGCATGCTGGACGACCTGAATGAAGACACAGACAAGGCGTCGGAAGCGCTGCAAGCCGTCACAAAGAAGACAAAAGAGCTGATCGAACAGTCAGGTACGAATGCGTTTGGACCGATCAGATATGTAAGAAGGCTCTAACGCACTTGCTGTTGTTGTTGTTTTGCTGGCTTTGTGTCATTTTGCGCAGGGGGGATGAAGAACTTTGTGGTGATCATCGTACTGGTATTCGTGCTGCTGCTGCTCACATACCTCGTCATCATGACATGAGACGGCGCGCGCTTTCGCCAGCGACTACTGTACTACTCACCGCAGCAGCAGCAGCAGCAGCCTCCTCTTTTTGCTCTCGTGTTTATATTTTTCTTCTTCTTCTCATCTATGAGCGTACTTGCCTAAATATCAAAGTACTTATCTACATGTTACAGCATCCACCTGAGACATTGGAATGGCGGTATGTTGTCCTTGTTTACAACGCTTTGCTGACAGCCTAGGTCACATTCCCACGGACAAGGCAGGTTTCTCAGCTCTTCCTACACACACAAGACAAGGTGGCGTCTGCCTGCACTTGCGGTCTCTTTGTTGTCTAAACTGCTACTGTTACTGAGTCTTTGCCACTTATCCAATGTTTGCAGATCCTACAAACAACGAGCTGAAGTTGTTACGAGGGATCGTTACCAGGAGGCGCACGTTCGCTTCACTGGAACTCCGGCAAAGTCAAACACTTTTGCCAACATCACCACGTCCAGCGACCCCAGACTCGGTAGATGGTTCAGATTCTTCATAACCACGCTCAGGAACGCAATCGAGACACTAGGCACACGGTGAATCCCCTGGCGTTCCTGCATGATGCCCTGCATTTGCTTCGTGACGCTCTCGTCGAGCCCATGGGTGGACAGCCGGAGGAGTCGCAGTGTGTTGTTCCCTTGCAACGCACTTGCCAGCGCCAGGAATGCCTCCGGATTTGCGTCGGGGGTGGCGCTGTCCCCGCCGGCGCGCACATACAGCAGCGCCTTTCCGTACGGCTCGGCGAATAGCTCTGCGAGCTGCGAGATGATTTCAGGGCTCGGCTCTTCTGGCGACACGTCCAGGTCTAGACTAGTGATCTTGCATTGGCTCGAGCGGTACCGATCCACCAGTGCCGATATATTGTCCACGCGGGTATCTCGAAGGCTCAGGTGCGTCAGATTCGGACACGCATCCAGGATCCAGTCCACGTCGTCCTTCGTTATCGCGGATATTTCAGCGTCGAGTCCGAGCAGCGAGAGTCCGATCATCTCAAGCAGTCGCTCGAACGCAAGCACATCGACGCTATTCATCCTACCATCTGCACTGTGGTCGAATCGTACCAGGTGTTTGACGTTTGCGCCAGCCTGAGGCCAGGAGGAGGACCGGGGATTTGACCAACTCCCGACGACGCACGTGCTCGGCTTTGTGCTCTGCGATGCGACCGCAGACGTCGGAGCCCAGCCGCAGCCGTAGCCAGGCACCACCACGCACACCCAGTTGCTCAGCAAGATCTGCACCTCGAACAGCTCCGTCTCATCTGCGACCGTGAAGAGTATTGCGGTATCTGCATCTGGCTTAGTCAACATCGTAGAGTTGCCCAGCGATAGAGTGACAAAGACCCGCTGGTCAGCTGGCAACGCCACCTCTTCGAACTCTGGACCGGACGATGGTAGCGGTCCGTGCTGAAGCTCCCAGAGGTGCCTTCCGGGACGCACAGACGTGATGATCTCCGCGACAACCTCCGTGTCCTCGCTGTCGATCGGGAATTGAAAAATGTCGAAGCGATCGAGTCGGATGTCCGAGTCCGGATGAAAAACCGCAAACGCGAGCCACGCCAAACGAAATCGCCCATCAGGAATTTCCTTTGCCATCCAATGTTGAGGGACGGAAAATACGGAGTTGTGAGCTCCCGCAAGTGAGTCGAATAGCGCAGCGCAGAGCAGAGCTCTGCAAACTGGTGGTGCGAGATCTCCATCTTTGGGAGAACAAGCGATCGCAAGGCTTTGGACTCGTCCTCGCGACCTTTGTCTTGCAGGATGGCGCGAGCGAAGGCGCGAAACGCCTCGCTCATGTCGTCGCTTCTCTTGTGTTCGTGTTCGAGAAGGTCCGTGAGATTCAAGTGCTGGATATTTGAACTGGGGTTCGCCACCACAGACGTCAAAGCTTCCAGGTCGCTCGAGCTCGACAGCATCAGCTCCTCCATCCACAGCGTCGAGAGGACGAGCTTCACACTTCGACCCGTTGGTTGTTGCTGGCGAGAATTGATCTCAGTGAGCAGCTGAAAAAGCTCACACCGCACGACAGGGTTTACTTGGTTGTGCGAGTACAACCCGATTTCAACCACGGCCGACGCTGCTGCTTTCACGCCACTAGGAGTCGTCAGTTGAGAGAGCAGCGCGGCGTTCTCTTGACCCAGCGCCTCTACTGGATCCATGAAGACGAACTCTCTCAGCAGCTCCACATGCGCGCTCGTGACGGTTTGCCCGTAGAGGCTCAGCAGGAACCTTGGAGCCTGGGATCTCGGCAGCTCGACCAGCTGCTCCAGCTTGTCGTACTCGGTGTGCTGCCCACCATTTGGTGTCTTCCAGTAGCCCTGAATCGGATCGAAGAGCTCGCTCTTCCAGAAGCCGTGGTAGAAGTCGCGGAGACTGAAGTCCGCACTGGTACTGAGACGACCGACGACTTCCACGAAGCCGCGCATGGCGCGCACATCCGCGATGAAACAGTTGGGACGATGGACCATGGGCAAGACGATCCATGTTCGGCGCGGCAGCAAGGCTTCACGCTCGTCTTGCGTGCAATGGAAGATAGTGCCGCCGTGAATTGAGGCGGTGTGACTCTCGCGGAGCGTCTGGATGTAGTGGCGCAGCAGCGCGCGCTTCGGCCGAACGGGTTAACGGAGTGCCAGTCGTCGCCATCTCCGTCGTTCGTTTATGAATCTACAGTGCAGTGCAGTGCAGTGGTGCAAATGGCTCCACCGCTTGTGGAGAGATCGGCTAATGACTCATTCGACGAGGTCACTCGGCAGGAAATGACTCATTTAACAAGAGTGAGATATGCAAGGGTCCAGTGGAGATGGACAGAGTTCTGGTCGGACTTTGCAGAAAAGGACTACCATCACTCTTTTGTTGCCTTCTTCACGGTCATAAAAACAAACAGCACACGCCAAAACACCAAAAACACACGAGCAAATACCACCCAAACACACACATAAATTACGCAATATACCTGCCGTGTATGAATTGAAGCCTACTTTAGTATTAACAAGCAGTCTCTGAGTCAACCAGACCAAAAACAGCCATTTCATGGGGGTCCTAAAAAAAATCCGGACTTGTCTGTGTGAGTACAACGGCACCTCCATCGCACACATATAGGCAAGACACACACATGCACATGTTGATTGCATTCATACAAGCAGTATTCGCTGAGATACACGCGCACACACACGACATTCAGTGCGCATTTTGAGATCATGGTCATGCCTTTGCGTCACAAGATTTTCTCACTAACATGATACTCTCCTTTTCTTGCAAATAGTGGAACGCATCTCTTTATATTCGTACGTAATCGAGTGTATGCTGTGCTTCGATACAGTTTCGTGTCTGATCGACAGCCACCAGCCTCATTAGAAATAACACACACCCGCTGCGTGCCGAGCCTCTCGCCGTCTCTCGCCGCCTCTCGCGCGGGCTCGCTGTCCTTCCCGAGACCGATCACAGTGTATATGGGCTCGCCTCCCCGTTTCCCACTCCGCACACGCCAGTGACACCATGCTCCACGGCATCACTCGCGTGCCAACATGACCATAGGCACAATCTATTGCATGTTACAGTGCTGCAATCGCCAGGAAAATTGCCCTTTACCGATCGCAGTAGTTTCGTTTATTACAACCTGCTAGCCCGATCCCATGAATTCCCTCAGAGTTTCACAATTCAAAGAACAAAGAACGACAAGGCGTCGCAACGCAGAAGCAGGAGCTGAGATCATATGCAGTCCCCACCGCAGATCACATGTTCATGCAAAGTGGCTCGGTGCCCAACATGTCTTGAGTGCAGCAGATGCGGATGCGGCCATGATGGTGTCACCCCAGCAAGAAAAGCGAGCAGGAAGCGTGGGCAGCGCGGTGAGGCAATCATTCGTACCAACAAGAATCCGAAGCGAACAGCAAACAAGTACAAGCCTGGTGCGCTCTTCGAATCGCC
>JAADVK010000358.1:0-28885 GCA_023334975.1 Globisporangium sylvaticum
GAGTACCCTGTGGACGAGCGCGACATCCCGCGCGTGCGGATCTCGCCGCAGAAGCTCGAGGAGTGGCGCGAGGTCGGCTGGGCCGAGGTCTCGCGCGCCGTCACGCAGCGCAACTCGTGGTACTTCCAGTTCCAGGAGAAGCCTCAGTTTGAAAGACTCTCAAAGTATGTCATTTTATCAACCCATCGCTTTTTTCCACCAGCTTTGTTTTACCGAAGCTGCCTTGGAGTGGAAATGGTGGACTATCTAACTTTTTTGCGTTCCTCGCGGGCTTGGGAAATGGGCTGACTTCGGATTTGGAAGGCATCTCATAATCCTGGAAAAGGTCGATTTTTCAACGAATCGATGGTGAATTATCAGGTTTCAGAGTAAGCTGTGATCGTGTACGAGGGGCATCTTGAGTGGGGCTGGAGACGACATACCCCGCTTCGCCTCACCAACAATCTCCCCCTCTATTCGATGGCATACACCTTATCGTATTCGTATTCGCGTCTGAGAATCGTCTACTATAATAGGACCATCTACGTTTGCTGGTTAGCTCAAACTCAATAAAACTTGAACTGTATCAGATATGCCGAGGCGAAGCTTGCGAGTGCGAGTCCGCATGCAAGTACTCCATTTTTGTTTAATGAAATGCAACTACAGAGTGTGCTACTTTCGCAACCCTCCCCTCTTATCTCCTCCTACTTCGAAATACTCCTCCAGTTGATGATAAATTCAAAACTACCTACCTACCTTAAATGATAACCTCACACCTCCACGCGCGCTTGCTTGACGCTCAAGGAGTGTACTTCCCCTCGGTACGACTCCGAATTTGCACAGGCGCTTTGTTTGTTCGCACACACATACATCTCTTGTCATCAGCCACTTTAGCGAACGCATCAGTCCGCCTCCGAGATGACCTCGAAGCGTCCGTTGTCGGGCACGAGGTCTGGGATCTCGGACGACGCTCGTCGTCGTTGTGCGTGGAACTTCTGCCGCGCCTGCTGGATCGTCTGCAGGAGCGCTTCCTGGGCGGCGATGGACTGCGAGATGTCGTTGAACGCCGCCGGCATCGGCATGGGCTGTTGTGGCATTGGAGCAGGCGCTGGATGAATGTGGGGTTTCCGGTCAGCTTGGTGTTGGTGCTGTCGTTCTGGCTTCGAGTACTTAGATGGTTGGCGTCTCGAGCGCGACGCCTGGGGTTCAAACTGGTCTTCTTCAGCGATCGCAGGAGGTGGTGCTCTCCATCCGTAATGAGTGATGATGCTGTCGGGTGAGTGGGAGGTCGCGCGCTTCTTTGGCTTCTTGCTGGCGTCCTTTGCTTGAGAGGCCAGGTACGCCTCGACTGCCGAGACTGGTTTCCGTCTCGCATTCGTAAACGGAATCTTGCTGCTGTACAGTTGATGGTCCGAGTGCTTGTTTCGTGCTTGTCGACGGTGTCCCTGGTGGTTGAGTAGGTACGGGTCGTCCAGGTCATCCAGATCGCTCAGGTCGTCCAGGTCTTCGATGGAGTCCTGCAGCTCCGAGAGGTCAATGTCGTAGCCCTCGTCGATCGACGGCGGCGCCGTCGTGTTGCTCTCCTCGGACGACAGCGAGCTGACCATCCCGGAGAACGACCCGCTGTCCGGACGCTGCTCGCGCGCTTGGAGCACGCAGGGCAGGCAGAACTTGTCTTCCAAGAACTTTGGCGAGTTGTTGCTGCTGCTGGCGCTCGATGAGTGCGACTGGCTGAGCCGCTGCGGCTCCGACTGTTGGGGACTGTTGAGCACCTTGAGCTTGATCGTGCACTTGGCGCAGATGCTCTGGCCGCACGAGCGGCAGTTGTGGCGCTTGTGCATCATGCCAAACTTCTTGTTGCACAGGTAGCACGCCTTGGCGGTCGAAACAGAGGCTGCCGTGCCCAGGCTCGCGATCGCTCGGGCGTCTGCGAGACCTACCAAGTGCCCCATGTTGCTGAAGATCTGCTGTACCGCCTTACCCGCGACCCAGGCTGGCACGGTCGGACTCGACTCGAACCAGCCGGTCGACTGGCAGTAGGTGCCTTCCTCCAGGAACCGGAACGTGCTGATCTGGCTCGCTTGGGCTCGCGCGAGCCCGACGTTCTGCTCGTCCATTTGCTCGGAGACCAGCTCAGGACACATGGTGTACTGCACGAGCACCACATTGCCGTCGGCGTCTCGGGTCTTGCACGAGTACTCAAAGTAGACAAGGTCCGGCGGCGCCACGAGTCCCGGCGGGATCTTGAACGCGACCCACTTGACGCCTGCAAAGTGGAACGGGTCCTCGACGCTCTTGCGGTCGTAGACGTCCAGCACCGCAGCATCTAGAAAAGATTCCTGGTACAAGCAGGTCGCGACCGTGCGCTGGTCGGGAGTGCTGTCGCAGTAGAGCGCGTACGCGATGTCTTCGAGCGACAGGTTGAGCACGCCGTGGCAGAAGTACGCGCTCTTTCTCGTCGCTACTGCCTTGGAAGGCGAGGACGGCGACGCCATGTAGCCCCGGATGTCGTGCTTGCTGAACGAAAGCGTGAGCTCCTTGTGCTGCTTGGCGTCCTTGCCCTTGTAGTACCAGGACTTCCTGTCGCGCATGAGCGCCGCGATCTCCTGTCGCGCCTGCTGCTTCCACCAGTTCACGGTCTGCCGGTCGATCACGCGGAGCTTGGGGCGTTTCTCGGGCTCCAACGGGAACCGCGGGTGGCTGCCGCCATGTGGCTCCATGCTTTCAGTGTTCCGTCGTTCTTGTGTTCTCAGCAGAGCCAGCGGTTTGTCCTTAAACGCGAAATGAGATGTAAACGTGGATAAAGGCTCTGGGTAGGTGTTGGTTGGCCATACAGAATGCCTGGGAACTCCAGGAGCCCTAGAGAGAGGAAGGAGCCGCTGAAGGCGTGATCCGCTGCGTGCTTTTTGAGTCAGGAGCGGGTTCTCTTTCCCTCATCTTTTCAGCGTGAACATGGAGGCGCGTGGCCGTCACTGGCGACACGACAGGAGCCAGTGAGGTGTGGGTGCTGCTGGCCAGGCTGGCCCATGAGGTCAGTTCAGAGGTCCACTTTGGAGTACTCAGTCCTCTTTACCTTTTTACGTAGCATACCTATCTATTATTTGTCATAATATTAGATAATAGTTAAAATATCTGTTTAAATAGGGTGCACACACTTAGTTCATTAAAAGAGGAATTCGTCAAGAAATGTCAGGTTTACCTCCCGAGTTCCTAACGTAGGATAGCCGTCGACGCCTTACATACAGCTTTCTATTGAATTTACGTAAATTAGGTGATCCACAGGAGGCTACGACAAAACTTTTTGCCTTTCGCCTGGGATTAAAAACGTCTCGTTTGCTGCTTCTGTCTCCACCACCCATTGAGGATGCCTAACCTTACGAAGGTAGGCTCGTGGCGCTCGTTCTCGTCTGTCTCCTGACGCTAGTCTCTACTCTGTGATATCCCGAAGGTGTTGCTTCTCGGGCGGAGGAGGACTCGTGATGCAAAGTGCAGGCGGAATGCAAACACAGGGCACGCGCTTCGCTGTTTCAAATCTCGTCCTTTCCGCCATTGTGCTGTTTGTGAGTCAGTCAGCCAGGTTCGAGAGCTCCCGTGGGGACTCCACTATTACCTATCACAAACTTATCGAAGTAGTTCTCATATGAATAATAATGATAGGATTGAGTTAGAGCGCGAGCAAAGACCTGGATTTCTAGAGAATTCCGAGGGCTCTGGACTCCTTCCCAGTTTCTAAGGGCGAGAATGAATTGCCAGTTGCCAGCCGCTCAGGGCGAGTGTGAAGCCTGGAAATGTTCAACTAAATGATCAAATGTTAAGCTTCCTTCAGGTGTTTAACTCCCCGGGACAACCCTGAGCCTACCTATCTGCCATCTTCACTACTTATATTTGCAGCACAAAAGCTGGACTCTTAGAGGCGGCCATCAAACAGCGAGGAAGGTGGTGCAGATGACAAAGAAGTACAGCTCTGATATTGCCTTTGTTGTGCGTCCAGAGAGGTGGAAACGATCAATTACAGAGGTACTGATGCAGTATCAGCAAGCACTGTATGAACAGGAATATCACGCGCCTACTGTGGGTGGCGCGCTATGTCCATTCGTTTGCAAATTCCCACTGGCCACAGTGACCCTACCTGCCTCGATTTTCCCCATTGCTCTCCACAGGATGCGCTATGTGTGACACCACATCTTGCTCCAGCTTCAACGTATCTGTGAACCTGCTATTGGTTGCGGGAGACAAGCCACGACGCCATGCCACATGCCGTCGGCCTGAAGCGAAGACGAAACTAATGCTCAGTCCGTCTGGTCATTTCTGCTAACTTTGCGCACTGACCACATTTCGTTATGATTCGGACCTACTGCATCCTCTTCATCCACGGCGCGCGCATGTGGCCCTGGAAATTTTCCCCCTGGGGCCGTCGGACATCCATTCCTTACCCACAACTCCTAGCCAACCAGTTTCAGAGCACGAATGTGCCAATCTTGGGGGTAATCAGGTGACATCCAAGGATTCTGTGAGCATTGAGTGTTTCTACTCAGGAGAACCTGCCAATTGTCTCGCCTCGTGAGCACTCGCATGCTTTAGTAGAAGAAATCATCGCTACGTAGGCGCTCCTGCAGACTGAGAAACGGTAAAAAAAATCGCTTTGGCGCTGAACTTTTGAGATGAGAGAGCGCTTTCTGCGTTTTCGCTAGCGAGTTTAAAGAGTTAGGCACATCTACAGAACTACTTTGATGTGTGGAAATCGAAACGGAAATGGTCTAATACTTCTGGGCGTGTTCGCCAGCGTTGTGAAACAGAATCGAGTGAAGGAGAAGTCATCTGAGAGGGCGAGCGACTGACGAAATCAAAGCGAGAGTACACTACTGTATGACGAGCAGAGACGGAAGAAGGGAAGGAACTCGGTCGTGGAGCTCAAGTGGCCATTGTGTCGACCATTTCGATCACTCGCACCAATTTCTCTACATAGTTGGAGAAGCCAACCAACCCAAATTCTTCCGAGAGAGAACAACAAAACGATGACAACAAGCCATTCAGGTTGCTTGCGTTGAAGCAAAATAATACTACGTAACAGCACTTCCACTTGATGCTGTATTTCACTTGCTAGTAGCTCACTTACCCTTCGACCACACTCAACAGTGTAATTCTTATACTACTTCACTCTTTCCAAAATAATAACAACTCCTCCAGGGCCGTCAAAAAGAACTCGAGTACTGCCAACCGGTACTCTTTCTCTTTCTTCCAGCCCTTGCACCCATCTGATAACTTAATAGCTGCAGCCTCCACGCCTCCATAGCCCTTACGCGTCCGTGACGATTTCAAAGCGGTCGCTCTCGGGAATATGCGCTGGACGGTGACGGCGCTGCGACGTTGAGGGCGAGCTCGAGGCTGACGACGAAGGCGAGGATGACGACGACTGGTACTCGCTGCTCGTCGTTCGCGAGCGAATCTTGCGTGCCTCCTTCTGGATCGACACCAGGAGCTTCTCCTGCGCGGCGATCGACTGTGTCAGCTTGTTGAACATGTCGGAGCCTGGACCAGCGACTGGGACGCCATAGGCTGGTTCCTGGAGCGACGCAGGCTTCTGGTTCTTGGTACTCTTCTTCGCTGCTGCTGCTGCTGCTGCCTCGGCTTTTGCGCGAGCAAGGTACGCCTCGACAGGTGACAGCTGAGGCACCTGTTCTCGCCGTGATGTTGGCTTCTGCTGCTGTGGGCTGTGCTGAGGCGACGAATGCAGGAGCGTTCGAGACGAGCCCTTGATCGAGATCACCTTGTCCGTGTACACTGGTTCGTGCTTCTGGGTCCGGCGCGCTCCGTTGCGGTCAAAGTGCTGGTGCTGTCGTGAAGGGGCGACGACGTACTCGTCATCGCTGTCGTCAATGCTGTCGTGCAGGTCCGAGAGATCTGAGTCGGCGTAGCTGTCGTAGCTGTCATAGCTCTGCTGTCGCTGCTGCGGCTGCTCGTCCAGCGAGGCCCGCAGCGTCGTGTTGCTCTCCTCGGAGGAGATCGAGTCGACCACTTCACAGAACGAGCCTCGCTCCGGACGCTGCTCGCGCGACTGGCGCACACACTGCAGGCAGAACTTGTCCTCGCTGAGCAGCGGGGCACTGGCGGAGAAGAGCCCCTTCTCGTCGAAGAACGTGACCTTGAGCGTGCACTGGCGGCAGATGCACTGGGCACACGAGTGGCAGTTGAGGCGCGCGCGCATGAGCCCGAACTTCTTCTTGCATAGGTAGCAGGTCTTGGTCGTCGCCGCCGCGACCGACGCAGAGCTCAAGCTAGAGATCGCGCGCACGTCGGCGAGTCCGATCAGGTTGGTGACGCTGTTACAAGCGTTTAGCGCGCACCGCATACTCACCCAGGCGGGCACCTGCTTGCCGGCCTCGAAAGAGCCCATGGACTGGTACTGCGCGCCTTCCTCCACGAAGCGGAACGTGGTGATCTGGAAGTTCTTGCCGCGCGCGAGCCCCGCGTGGTGCTCCACAAGCTGCTCGGAGCTCAGCTGCGGGCTCGAAATGTACTGCGCGAGCACGATCTTGCCGTCCGCGTCCCGGGTCTTGCACGAGTACTCAAAGTAGACAAAGTCTGACTTGGAGGTCGCGCTCGGGTCCGAGTACTGGGTCACGACGCCCGGAGGCGAGTTGTAGGCCACCCACTTGACGCCGGCGAAGTGGAACGGGTCCTCTACACTGCGCTTCCCATAGACGCTGAGCACGGCGGCATCGAGGAAGTACTCTTCGTCCAGGTACGCGTTCACGAGGCGCTGCTGGCTCGTGTCTTCGCAGTAGAGCGCGTACGCGATGTCTTCGAGCGAGAGGCGGAGCACGCCCTGGGCGTAGAACTCCTTCTTGCGCGAGTTCTCGGGCGAGAGCGTGTAGCCGTGCACACCTTTCTTGTCAAACACGCTCTTCTTCTTAGACGCCTGGGGGCCTCGGTAGTACCAGGACTTGGGGTCCACGAGCAGCTTGCGGATCTCGTCCTTGGCGCTCTGCTTCCATTGCGCGACCGTGTGCGCGTCCACGTGCAGCTTCGGGAGCTTCTCCTGTGTCAGCGGGAACCGGGGCTCTGTCATGATATCTGTGGCTGTGTGTGGATGTGGGAAGTCCAGGAGTGTGTAGGAGACCACGAATGCAGAAATGAGCTGCTCACTCAGTGAGAAGCTCCGTTGAGCCCTTGGAGGAGAGAAAGAAAGAGAGGAAAGGCAACAGCGCTGTGAGACCGACAAGCGCAAACCAGGCAGACAGAGAAGCAGGCGCAGGTGTGGAAGGATGTGCAGTAATCAAAGTGCCTTTCTCGTCGGGTATTCTGCTTCTGCTGCTGCTGCTGCCCTCCTGGCTCCAAAAGCGCGTGCCTCGCTGGCGACTTTGAGTTCAGGACATCTTGGTGGCAGATAGGTACATTTCGGTCTCTGGTATCGATGCATATCTCCTTATAAAGCATATCCCTTGTATAGTTGGTACTAATTAACTCTACAATTTAACGTACCTCTATATTATACTTCACCTTTTGATGTTGCTAATATAAGAGGTGAAACTGGAAAAGAGTCATCTTGGCACGCGTCGAAAGTAGGACGTGGCGCTCCCACACTTGGGCTCCTCCTTCTTGTGGCCCACTCCAAAGAAATCTTCACCTCTCCGCTTATATGAAGTCAATGGCGGTGAGATCTCACCTCCAAAACGGCTGGTGGTGTACAGTACACAGACACTACAGACCTCCGCACGAGAATCTCCAGCAGACGCGACTTTACCAAACGAGTGGTTCTCGAGCGCGCTCTGGGGCTCCTGGGATTCTACTGACTCATGACGAGTGTGTCGCTGAGACGCTGAGACCAGCTTGTCTTTCTTATACCGGTGAAGGATGGCTGTTGCTGATCAGTCACAGCCAGAGCTGTCTGTCTGTCTGTCTGTCTGTCTCTCTGTCTGTCTGTCTGTCGTGTCAATGGAGAAGATCGGACGGCTTGTCGATACAGAACCCAGGCACCTACGGTAGGTAGGCACTTGAGTCTGATGAGGATATTCGACAAACTACGAGAGTCTTCTCAGTTGCTTTTGGCAGCTTCAGCATTGGAGAAACATTAGGGTATCTGCACTCTCCCAATGCCAATTTCTTGCTGGATTCGGTGGCTGGCAGTGTACTATCGGTTGAACCTATGGACTACATCTATGGAGCTGCAGTACAGTATTTGAGCAGCTCGTGAAAGTTTCATGCGATGACAAGCGGAAAGGAGAGGTAGAAAAAGATCTCCATCAAATTCAGAGGACTGCCAAAAAACCCACATCTTACAAAGATGGTGGTGAGCGAGAGGCTCAGCTCAGCGGCTACTGAGTCACGCGTGGCGCGTGCCGGCGGTTCTGAAACGAAGCGATGCGCATTCACGTGATTGTGTCGAGAGTGAGTTTACGGTGCTTGCTCGCCTGTTATTTCAAGTAACTTGCACGGAGAATGAATGGTCCCACGCGGCTCAGCGGCGCTTCAATGTAGCAGTTTGTCAAATCAAGTGGAGGGTTCTTCTTCCGACTTTGTCAGCTACACTCAGCCTCGCACAACGCCGCTTTTTCGACACGCGAGCACCTCCGTCGGCGATTGGACAGAGGATGCACGGCAATTTGTTAGCGCTGCGGCTGATTGGCTCGAGTCGACACGCTTGCTGCTGAACCCAGTGCCTCCGGTCCAGCGCAAAGCACCAAGCAGATCGGTGCACATCCATCCGCTGCACTTGCTCGCGATGAGGTCAGTGAGACGGAGTACTTAAGTACACTCTGCCATCTTCCTCATCTATCATGTTCTTCTCGTCGACTGAAAATGAGTGGCAGCAGCTCACCACGACGCACAGGTAGGCAACCTGTTCAGGCAGAGGTCTGAGAAAAACTGGACGTCCAGCAGGCTTGCTGGTGAAAAGCGACACTGTGGTCAGTCCGGCTGGTTGATCAATGCGGCAGCCAACGAAGGCTCAGGGACACATACTCGCCACCTCCGTCGGCGCGTGTGCAAGAGCACAAAAGCTGTAGAGGCGCGAGTCTTGTCATTCCTTTGTTGGGCTCATCATTGTTTTGTGGTGGAGGCGAAGCGCTTTTACGACCTAGCTGCTACTGTACGTTGACGCTCTCCAGTAATGAGAGCACTTGCGATGAGGAATGCATGCATGAGCGAGGCTAATTGCAGGGGGAAGCTAAACAAACACCTTTAGCTATTAGAGGTCGTCAGCATGAGTCAGGAGAGCAGGGGAATCTCACTCACCATCAGCAAGCGCCATCTGGTAGCGCGCCATTAATGACGAACTCGTTTTTCCCAAATCCGGCAAGCGACGATTTTCAATCACCCTCGCACCAGATGTCCTCCTGAATCGTTTCCGCTTTCGACTAAAGCACACACGATCCGTTGATTGAGGACTATAATAAGAGAAGGCACTCCCATCGTCTCACTGAGGACCCACACGAGCCACTCACAAACCAGAGTGAACTTCGAGATTACGACGCTGCTTATGGTGGGTGGGTGGGCTGTCAGTTGAAGTGCAGTGAAGGCAGCAGCCAAGCACCTTTTCAGTGTGGAAATACACTTGTCTGAGAGTTCGACCTGTACACTCGTGTGAGAGAGACCTCGCCAATCTCCCGCCATGTCGTGGGAGATTCCAAGATTCGTCAAGATTCGTCAAAATTCGTCATGCGAGGTCTCAATTGGCCACAGTTGGACAGCGCTTTCTGGCTCCAATCGTCAGGGCGTACTGTAAATAGCCTCTTACATACGCAAAAGGAGGTCGTACCTATTTTCACTTTTCGGAGCATTTTGATCCTACAAATGAAAGTTCAAGAGATGAATAAGTACACCGACGAGTACTTCAACGGAAAAACACTGTAAATCTTCTGAGTTGGAACAACACTATAAACCTTGTGAGTCTCTCTCTGATCCCTGAACCCACAACCCCAGTGAATCTTCAGATTCGGCGGCATGTCACTGAACTTTCCCGTGCTGAAAACAACTCTCGCCCTCGAAGACAAGTCGCTCCGGAATCTCGACGTGAGCGTGAAATGGAGACGCTCGCCTTGTTCTGCTGACCGAGGCACCACTTTCCCATTTGTTGCCTCTCTCTGAGCGTGTCGAGTTGGCGAAACCCCAGGAGAGGGATCGTTCACCATCCGTCAAATGTGCTCAGCATCTTTTTTTACGCCTTCGCCATCCGAATCAGGTTTTCTGCATACGAAACAGCTGGAAATGTGTCTCCAGCATCCGAAAGTTAGCCTGTCAGCATCCTAAATCAGATCCATTTTGTCAGGTCCAATATAAAAACTGTATATAGTAGGTACTGTTACTACATCCTATCTACCTCAATCAACGCGCTCCCTGCTAGTCTGTGTGAAACCCCAAGCGCCTGCGGAGGGCCATCGACTTCGTTAGTGTACCTAAAGCACCTTCGGTGCATATACCACTTTGTCTCTCTGTTGTCAGGTCACATTCGGATGCTGGAGCGCGAGAAACGGATGCTGAAGGCAAAAACAAAATATGCTCAAGGACTTTTCTCGGCTGCGTGGAGCGTCGCTGAGTCAAGAGCTCGTGGCAATTTTGTCCATCGGGTTTGCCTGGCTGTGTCACCATCATCTGTAACAACACCATGACCACTTCAATGTCTGACGTTACCTGGAATAATACGTGTCATTTCAAACAAGGTTGTGCAGTTACTATTCCGTGAAAGCATTTATATACGGTAGACAAATAAAACGAGGGTATAGTTTCTTAGAATCTAGAAAAAGGAAATCTGCGTTCGAATCCCGAATAGTAGCCGGTACTCCATACTTTATCCAAGTGCGCTTGGGGCTACTATTGAGGAGTTCTCACAGATTCACTTTTTTAATGTATCAGCCGCCCCCTATCAAAATACCTCTAGAAATGTGTACCCTTCAAAACAGATTGAGTTGCTCTTAATGTGCTCTGTTCATAACGCAATTAAACGGGTACAACATTTTATAGAGGCATAACGACCAAACCCTTACGAACATCTCCGATTAAGTGCGACCACCATCGAATCTTCAGCAGGTGTGGTGGCACTTGCGCTGAGAAGTGAGCGAATCTCCAGCACGAGCCTGCCCTCGCTCATCATTTCGTTCCCTCTTTCGCTCCTTCTCTATGGCATTTGCCACCCGACAGAGCAGAGCACGCGCTTCAACGACCACACTCAGTCGCCAGAACACTCGCGAGAGAAGAGCCGTCGCCGCCGGTCGTCCGTCGGCCGATTGATTCCCCAATCCTCCGTCTCCGCCATTTCTCCTTCGCGTGGCAGTCGGCCACCAGCACCACTACGAGCAAGTGATCTCAGATCACACACCCGAGTCAGTCTGCCTCCAGTTTACAACTCTCTTTAGAGCTCTACGGTCAGATCGATAGACAACCATCACAGCTACACACAGAACGATGGAGCCCCGGTTCCCGCTCACTGCGTCCGCGCTGCCACGACTGCGCGTGGACAAGCCGACGCTGTACACGTGGAAGTGCGCGGCCCGTGAAGAAGTGGCGGCGCTGCTGAGCAACCTCGAGTCGTGGTACTACAAAGGGCAAGAGCCGAAATACGCGTACAAGCTCATCTACAACAAGAAAGGACTGGAGGGCTACATCTGCACGACCGAGGCCGCGCGCATGAAGGAGTTCTACGCGTGCGGCATCCTCAAGATGTACCTCGAAGACGTCTCGTTCGGGCTCTACGCGGAGAACACGCAGGACCAGCGCGGGGTGAGCGCATTCCTGGACGAGGACGCGTTCCTGGACGCCGCGGTGCTCTGCGTCGACGAGAGACAGACGCTCGAGGACACGTTCCACTTTGCCGGCGTCAAGTGGGCGGCAAGCAACTCGCCCACGGACGTCACCACGCACGCCGACATGGTCTACTTTGAGTACGCGTTCACGACGAGGGACGCCGACGGCCGCACGGTACTCGTGCAGTACCTCACGTGTCCCGATCTGGATCCTTCGCAAGTCCTGGAGAGCGACGCGACCCGGACGCTCGCGAGGGGCAAGAACCACCAGATCACCACGTTCAGGGCCGACGAGGAAGGCACGTACTGCCAGTCCTCCGGCACGTTCCTCGCGAGCGAGCAGATCCCGTCCTGGGTCGGCATGAAGACCGTGCTGCAGGCGTTTAGCAGTCTGAACAACCTCGTGGGGCTCGCCGACGCCCGCGCGGTCTCAAGACTCAGGGTCGCGTCCGCGCTGTCAGCGGCCAAGGCGTGCTACCTGTGCAAGAAGAAGTTCAGCATGCTGCGCACGCGCCAGAACTGCCGGTCCTGTGGGCACAGCATCTGCAAGCACTGTACGGTGAAGCTCCGGTTCCTGAACGAAGACGGACTAAACATGCCGACGCGCGCGCCGTTGCTCGTGGAGGACAAGTTCTGTCTGCCCTGTGTGCGACGCGCGCGCGACCAGCGACCCGAGTGCGACGACATGGTCGCGCACTTTGTCGACTCGATCGTGTCCGAGAGCAGCAGCAACAAGACGACCGAGTCGTCGTTCGACGACCTCGCGGCCCACGACGACGAAGGCGCCGCTGGTGAGTCTTCGGCGAGTCGCTACGACATCAGCGACGACAGCGGCACCGAGTACGACGACGACAACGAGCGCGCGCTGTCGCTCTCGATGACCGCGATGCGCGTCCAAAGAAAAGGGTCCCAGCGGAGAGGACTGGTCAACAAGGGCAGCTTTCGGCAGCAATCTTCTTCGTCTTCGCCCGCGCAGGACGAGCCGGCGATTCTGTACGAGCCGCCGAGCAACTACTACAGCAGCAAGTACTGTCCAGTGCTCGAGTCGCCTCGAGGAGGGGATAACAACAACTATGCGGACGAGGTGTCGCCGGTGGTGGCGTTCATCGCGCGCTCCAGGGCTCAACAGCAGCAGCAGCCGCAGGTTCCATCAGGCCCGCCACCGAGTTATACGCAGTTGTACGCGGACTCCGATGCCAGCGACTCGAGTCGGTCGCGACAGGGACTGTACCTGGACGGCGGCGATGCGAGATGGTCAACAGGTTCAGCCCGAAGCCAATTGTCAGCCTCAGGAGGACCAGTAGCAGCAGTCGCAGGAGCGTACCCAGAACCGGCGGCGAACGCGTTCAACAAACTGACGCAGTCGATCGCGGCGCAGGAGGCGCTGCTGCTGAACATCGAGCAGGAGCGACTGAAGCTGAATCAGTACCGACAAACAGCTCGGGGCGTACAGCACGCGGCTCCGGGGTATTACCACCACCAGGACGGGGGCAACAAGCATGCGAATCGCGCCATCTCCTCTGGTGATGACGGTGACCGCTTCGAAGTGATCTCGGAAGTGAACTGAGCTTCATGGTATGCAAGAAAGAAGTGGGGTATTCAAGAGAGAAACAGGAACGATACAACGGAGGGATGAAGGGGTGGAAGGAGGGAGCACTGGTACCCAGGAGCGCAACTGGGTGTGGATGGATGAGCTTTATGTGAAGTTTGCATTATTGGAGTACGTTTGAAGCATCCTGGTCATGGTAGTTTGTACGAAAGTAGTAAATAAGTTATTTGAACTTTGGTTGAATGTGCTTACAGTCAAGTCTTTGGTCTCCCATGGTTGTGCCTAATACTTGGTTCGTGCATTGTTGATCGTGTCGCCGATGACATTTGAAGTGCTGAGCCCTTCAGCGTTGGTATCACCTACGCCGAAGTATCAGATCCCCCAGCCATCCGTTTATCATCACCATCCCACAATGCATGCAACACAGGACGCAACGCGAAAAGCTCAATCCGATTTTCCATACTCGCCCATGCTGCTGGCGCAGTACATTCATAAGAATAAATTAAAGGAACCTAACAACTTCACCATCACCACTCACTAACTGTTTTCTTCACACCAACACCAACACTCACTGTCACTCTGTGTCGCTCACACTTGGACGCTTGTCCTTGCCTCTCTTGCTTGCTTGCACACGGTCTCACTTAATCCGAGATGATCTCGAAGCGGTCGTCGTCCGCGGTGAACGAAGAGCCCCCGCAGGGCGAGATCGGCGGCGACGCCACGTAATGCGCGTAGCCGTAGCTCGGCTTCTTGCCGTTCACGCTGTGCATCTTCTGGCGCTCGTGCTGGATGTTCATGAGCAGCGCGTTCTGCGCCGCAATCGCCTCCGACATCTTGGCAAACGCGTCGGACGGGCCATTGGTACCACCAACAGGCGCCAGGAGCGTGCCAGTCGCGACGTTCACCGGCACCGCCGAATACACCGAGTTGCTGCGCATGCCGACGGGAGACGACGCCGACAACGAGTACGCGGCACTGGACCCGGCCGCCGCGCGGCGCTGCTGCTTCTCGCCCATCACCTGCAGCGTCGCTTTTTCGTCGATCAGGCTGATGCTCTTGGTCTTGCTGTGCTTCTTCGCGCCACTGCCCGAGCCGGGGGTCTCTCCTGCTGCTGACACCTCGCTGCTCTCGGACTGGTTCGAGCTGCGACGCGCCGCCGCCGCCGCCGCGGAGTCGCTCATGCTCAGGTTGTCCATCTTGTCGATCGCATTCCACATCTCCGGCTCGTCGATGCACGTGGAGCTGTTGGTCGAGCGGCTCGCGATCGACGGCGAGCCCGAGCCCGTGGTGCCGCTCGAGTAGCAGAGCGAGAGCGAGCCGCCGTCGCGACGCTGCTCGCGCGAGTTCATGACGCACTTGAAGCAGAACTTTTCGCTCACGACCGGCAGCGTGGACGAGTACAGACTGTTCTCGTTGAAGAACTTGAGCCCGACGATGCACTTGCGACACGTGCAGCGGCCGCAGGACCGGCAGATCTGGCGCGTGCGCGTGAGCATGTTGAACTTCTTGGCGCACACCGAGCACGTCTTCTTCTCGCTGCTCTCCTGGCGCGCCGGCAGCGTCTTGAGCACGCCCAGGTTCACAATCGCGCGCGCGTCCGCGAGCCCCACGAGGTTGAGCATGCTCTTGAAGCTCTGCGGGAGCGACTTGGACGTCGACCACTTGCCGGCCTCGAACGTACCGGCCGACTGGCAGTACGTGGACCCGTCGGGCTCGGTGCGGAACGTGTTGATCATGAGCATGCTGCCGCGCGTGAGCCCCATATCGTGCTCCTGGATTTGGTGGCGGAGCAGCTCGGGGCACTCGAGGTACTGCACGACCACGGGTCGGCCGTCCGCGTCGGTCGTCTTGCACGAGTACTCAAAGTAGACAAAATCGCGCGGCGCGACGAGCCCGGGGCTGGGCGAGCTGTACGCGACCCACTTGACGCCAGCAAAGTGGAACGGGTCGTCGGGCGTCTGGCGCTCCGAGACGTGGAGCACCGCGGCGTCCAGGAACGTCTCCTGGTAGAGCTGCACCTGCACGGACCGGAGCTCGAACGTGGTCTCGCTGTAGAGTCCATACGCGATGTCGTCGAGCGAGAGCTGGATGTGGCCCTGGCAGAGAAAATCCTTCTTGTCGGCGTTGCTGGCGCTGCGCGCGAAGCCCCGCAGCGACTCCTTCTCGTAGATGAGCTTGAACGAGCGCGAGAGCTCGTCGCCGCGGTAGAACCACGACGTGCGGTTCTGCACCACGTTGGCGATCTCGGTCTTGGCGGCGCGCGTCCACGCGGCGATCGTCGCCGTGTCCACCATGAGCGTCGGCAGGTACTCCTCGTCGAGCGGGAAGCGCAGGTCGAGCGGGTTCATAGTTAATTAAGTGGATGGGGGGATACGTAGTGATACTGCTGAGCTGCTGCTGTTGCTGGTAGAGACTGAGTGGCGTATGGCAGTGAGTGGATCGCAATCGACTCTCTTGTCCGAGCCTCCGGACGGGGTCGGCGGAAGACTGGAAGGCGGGCGAGGAGGCGACAAATTCGAGACTGACACGTTGCGTCAGTTGGCGGAGACGGAGTGGGGAGTGGGGAACAGGAAGCAAAGCGCCAATTGCGTGCGGGACCAGGCGGAGCAGAGCAGAGAGATGCAAGCGAATTGGGATTCATCAGGCGATACGTGTGCAGATAGGTGGCGTGCGGCAGCTGGCAGGCGTCGTGGGCACTGTCTCCACACACTCTGAGCAAGCACAAGCTCTCTCTCTCTCTCTCTCTGTCAGGTGGGATGGGGGGTCGTCATAGGATATGGATAAAAACAGTTACTGTACGCTTGGTTTTGCTCTATGTGGAGGCAGAATTTGTGGTGTAATGATCCAATATCAGTATGTATGGACATTGCTTGTTGCTGTTTTTGCGATCTTATTCTGCAAGGTACTGATATAGTGAGCAAAGTCTCAATCGTACTTTGACGGCATGTAGCAGATGTGTTGAGCCAGACGATACAAACGGGGCTGTCAGCCCTTCCTTCCTTCATACAGAACGCCTTTGACACAGCGAAAACAGGCAGGAGACAACTCTGCCGGATGCAAAAGTGGTCGCGTCAGGATGCGGAGACGGGATGGGATGGGGACGATCGATCGATTGATCGATCGATCCAAACAAGACCAAACAAGACCAAACAGGTCAAAGAAACCACAGTGGGGGGGAGGGGTTGCTGACTGATTGAGTGAAGAGCTCCAAGCTTTGACCATCTGGGCGAATGTGGACCATCTACAGGAAACCGTACTTCAAAACGAGCGGATGGCTGACCTCAAACCCTCTATCATTTGATACCGGAGCGTTGGGAGGAGTCAGCACCGACTCGCTCGGGTTTAGGAGCAATACAAATCGCTGAAAAGTACCTGTCATAATGGATAGCCCGTTAAATTCGATGTGATACTTGGACAGCCACAACCGCACAACCTTTACTGACGAGCTCTTCTCTCTCTGTTCCTCTCTCTCTCTGGACCAATTCGTTGGTCCGTCGTGCGTGGGTCTATAATGCTGAAAGTTCATCATGCTCTGTTGAGGTGGCGGATGTTTGCATATGGACGGAGCCTCGCTCACTTCACTCTCTCTGATCGTCACTCTCCAAGAGCTCGAGGCAGCGCCAAGTGGACCTCCATCGACTTTTGCTGTGGCACATCAACTGGGACAGCGAGAGTGTGCGCCTTGCTGTGTGTAACGAATGATAGACTCGAATACTAAAGCGCAGAAAATGGTCGCAATCAGCCGCTTTTTTTTAGAGCTGCAGTTTGCGCTCAATTTGCGGCGCAATCTCCCTAGTCCAAATTGATGTGGATCGATCGATTCGGCCATAACCTGGTGACTGTACCTGGGAGTCTGTCAAACTCGCCGCAAATCGCTCACCCGCTTCTTCGTTCCTTTCGAAAGGGTTGAGTTATCCGAGACTCGCGTGATGTGATGCGAGTCACATGGAGCGGCATCTCAAATGCTGCACCTGCTCAGGATGATCTGCGGCGGCTTGTCTCCTCGTCTAATGACCAGTTGAGAGAAAGGCAAGGAGGGTGGTTTGCAGTCGTCAGCCCACGTTGTGACTTGGAGTATCTATTGGTTGGTACCTACAGAACCTACGCACCTACTGTATTTCTGGTTGTGCGTCGAAAATGGGATCTGCCAAATCCCAACCAGCTCACCTTAAAGCACCACAGCGAATACCTAAGCGAGCATGTCCGACAAAATTGTCAAACCCTCAACGGAAAAGCCCAACGGACTAGAATCTGTTGACGTCATGCGTGTGGCTCTTGGTGCCGACTCTGCTCCTTTACCTGGATCATTTGTTCCTTCCACTTCGCATTGTACACTCGCATTACACATTGCATACTCCTCGTGAATGAATGGCTTGCATCGCTCGACTCGTGGCTCGCAGCAGAGATTGATTGACTGCTAGTGACCGATACAAACCCAGCGCATTGGCGAGTTTCTCGGGGATATTGCGGCCAACAGCTTCGTATTGCTTGTATTCTCAGTGGGTATATGGATCGTTTGGTTGCATGGAGGTTTGTCGGTGGAAACCCGAAAGACGCAACCCAACCACATACATGCGAAGTGACAAATCCCAGGTGGCGGTGTGTACCCGGTCTCAGGATTGACACATGTGCAGATCCCGAGTCCAGACGAGACCGGCCCGCCTGGATCTATGGACTTGCTACTGAATCTTGGATACAGCTCGCTGGAGTCTGTCGGCTTTGATCGTACCCGCCAGCGTGGCTCACTCACACCACTTGCTTGATGGCTTTGAGTTGGTTGGTGCGCGTGGGTCAACTCACTCACTCACTCCCTGGCCAATAATGATGAAGCGGCGGTACCAAAGGGATTGTAGACGCAGCACAATGCAGCGCTGCCCTCCATGCCAACACGACAACGCAACCATCGGTAGACCAATCGATCCCTCGTGTGGCTGAGCGAACCGGATTGAGCGCCAGGTTTGTTGAGAAAGTCGAGTCTCGGCGAGCAATCGACGCCAATCCCTGCAAGTAGTCGGTCCGAGCGAGCGAGCACCAGGGTCAGGATCACAAATCAACACACTGAGAAGTCCTACCTCTGCCGCAAGAGCTCCAGTCTTCTGGCGTAAACGAACACGCCGTGGACACTTTGATGACTAGATATCCATCCTCTCATGCGTGTTCTGCCGTTTTTGTGCCATCGACAGTCTGTCGGTGTGTTTGGATCATCTCGTCACCTTGAGCGTCCGGCTGTTTGGATTAGACATTGTGCCACAGCGTTTACCAAAATTGAAACCTGAACGACGTAAACTTGCTGTTAGACGCTGATACCTTGGATTTTCAGGCTCTCGTGAACTCGGGACCTTGGGAACTCGTCAAAAGTTGTGAGCTTTTGAATGATACCTACGCACCTGGGTTGGTGCGTTCTTGTTTGAAGTGCATGGTACGTTGCGACTAGCGCGAAAGAACGAAGCAGCCCGCCAAGTGGCTTTGCTCTCTCGACAGAGTACCGTTCAGGTCAGCCTCTTCGCATCACAAGTCCTGACTGCCACTGCGACGAACGACAGCCAATCAACACCGCTGTCGTGCTTCAATATTTATCGTCACAGTCTTCGTTAAACGCCTCGCTCCCTGATGACATCTCCAAATTTTGAGAGCCGACGGACTCGCTCTTTGCTCACGCCATTATTGAATTGATTGTTGCTTACCTTGTGTCGTCGTTTGCGTGTGTGTGTGTGGTGTTCGCTAAGAGTTCGTAGCAAAATGCCACAAGAAGTGCAATGTGGCGCTGGCATACGCTGTATCATTCATTGCACTCATCATTCACCACCTTGTTGTTGACGCCTCTTTTTGTAATCAAAGGCTCCTCCACCCAGACGCTCGTGAAAGACGTCAAGGTACTCTTCAAATGCTCTGATCACCGAGTCTTGACGCACCGGTACCAAAATCACCAACCGAACACTATTCTGCGCCAGGAAGGAACAACGACTCAGCATTCCCCGAGACGCAGCGCTGCTGCGTTTCCAAGACACGCTGGACTTTCCGCAGCCGTTTGATCATCTTCTTGATCTGGAGTGGCTTCACCGGAATCAGATTCTGACCGGTGGGGAGGTGGCTACTTCGACTCACGCTGGTCGTCTGCTGCTCTTGGAGTGCCACCAGAATGAGTGCGCACTCTTGCATCAGCTCCTGCGTGATCGCTTGCAGTGCATTGAATTGATCCGTCAACAGACTCTGTCGGCTTTCAAATCCCAAGGATCGCTTCTGCAGGTGCCGCTCCTGCTTCTTGAGCATTTTTTCGCGGATCAGAAGCATTGTGAGCACCTTTACGCTCACGTCTTGGATCTCCTGGACCTCTTTGCCGAGGTGCTTCTTTTCGTACTCCCACGTCGTTTGCTCGCAGAGGAACTGCTCGTGATCGCAAGCGACCTGCTGCTGCGTGTCGTGCACTTGATCTTCAAGGAGCGCGATCTTCTGCTGGTAAATCTTGAGCGCATCGACGTGGATCATCCTTGACACTCTGCGTTTCTGCTCCTGGAGCTCACGTTGAGTGTCAGTCGTCTCTTCAAGCAGCATTTCAAGTCGCTCTTCCATCTGACGCGAGCTCGTGACTTGGTCTTCGTACGCCATTTGCCAACGTAGCGAACAAAGCTCGGCTTCTTTGACCTGTCCTTTGGCATTCATGGTTTCTCTTTCTAGAAAAAGCTGGTTGTCGCTGAGTTCACCTCCCAAGCGCGGAAATCTCTGTCGGCGATCTACTGATTCTGTAGTTGCAGCGACCTGAGCAGCTGTATTCCAGACTTCACCGGCGTAGTCCTCGCATAGCACTACACAAGAAATTGGGTCCAATTGTGAGTCCACACCTCGCCCATGACTCTTCTCATCATCAACAACAAAAACGCAAAACCTACTTTGCTGTTGCTCTGTGAAAGTGCTCAGGTCTAATATATTCTTCATCAGCGCGGCTAAAAGCACACAACACAATTCGATGAACCGACGGCCCATGAGTGCAGTTACCAGGAAGGCACGAATGCATGGGTAGAGGTTCTTTTACCTCTTTCCACCTCGTGAAGCTCGCAAATTTGCCGCACTTTGGCATCACACTCTTCCTGAAACAGCTCGCACCTTTCCCGCGCGTCTTTCTTCGAGTCCAACGCGGCTTTTCTCCAGTTGAGAAGGACAGTTTCCCACTCGCTGACGAGCTTGGCCACTTTGTCGATGGAGAGCTCTTTCCAGTGCTTCACCTCTGGGATGTGGCGACGGGTACCAGACGCAGCGAATCTGACACCATCATGTTGACCACTTGGTGGAGCTAGATCTGAAACAACGCCATTGATGATCGAAATGACGCCGTGCAGCAGCTCCTGCATGGCTTTGTTCTCCTTCGCCTGCTTCTCAGTGTCCTGCTGCATCCAGTCGAGCGCGCGTCGTGTCATCTCGCCAATCGATTTGTCCATCTCGCTTCGTGTCATGTGCCTCGATCGAAGCGGTTCGCGGTCTACATACAAACACAACGATTGTAATCAATCCTGTGAATGTCTGGCTCGCTGAAAACGAATCTGTTCAAACAGAACAAAAACAAACCTGACTGGCTCATTCCACTGAGCGACACCTCCGACATGCGGAGGATGTCTCTGTGCTCTCACTCGCTCCCACTGCAGCGATTGCTCTGACGTACCCTCTTACCGTTGCCCTCATCGCTGTCGTCCTCACTGCAGTCACTGATAGACGCCAGGTCAAGCAGCATTTCGCCACTCATACTCTGCGTCATCTCGCGCGAGAATCGATCGTGATGCAGCTGCTGCTTCAAGCCGGTGTCGCATCTAGCAGCAAGCATTTTATCGGCAATACCTGCACTGCCGCTACTCCCACGTGGTCCATTATGGCGCACGTTCTCTTTATCACTCTGCTCGCTGATGTCGACAAATGCGTCTTCATCTTCAAAGGTCGCGCAGATATCGCTGCGAATGCGGGTGGTATGTGGAGACAACAGCATCGACGCAGCGTGCGTGGTGTGGGAGCTGCGACGCTTGCGCGCGCTCTTGATCGCGTCCTGGAGCTGCTCGGCCGCCCTCAGCAGCTGCTCCGACGCGAACGGATCCTTGCTCAGCGGCGTCGTGCTCGTCTCGCCCACCATGCTTGCTTGTGCTGCTGGTGGAAAATGGGAATCATGAAAGGTTGCACCAAAGAATGAGGTCATCTGATTGGTAGAAAATAATGGCTACAAAGCAATTCGATTGGGTGCAAAGAGGCACAGCAAACCGTACAATTAAGGCTAGAAAAGTGAAACAAATGCGCAATGAGGTAACAAATAATAAATGCGCGTCGTAAAGATATTCATCGAGAGCTCAGCGTCATGTTGTGTACTTCTCAAACTTCACGAACCATTTACGAGCTTTCGCGAGCTACAAGATGCCAAGCCTGCTCTGTATGTGTTGTGCCTAAACAGCATTTGCAACCCAACCATTCCGTGCAGTCACAAAGCAGCCTCTTCACACGTCGCAGAAAATTAACCCAGAACAAAAACACAAACAACATCCAGTCCGGCCTGTTTCACCAATACCCGTCCTCAACCATCAAAATGGTCTCAAAACACGTCTGAAACAAAGAAGGACTGCCTGAACCAAGTCTAGCAAACCTACCCATTTTTGGTAGTTCCGTATCTGCTTCTTTGTGGAAAAATCGCCCTTCCCTCTTCGAAGTTGGACTTTTCCAAAGCCCAGTGCAGATCAACAAACAGACCAGAAGCCAAACGAGCGAGCGACACCAAGCGCAAAATGGAGTCCGAGCTGCTCGAGCGCGTCGAGAAATGGGCCAAGGAGAGCCCCGCGCGGGTACGTTTATGAGCAGTAGTAGTAGTGAGCAGCATGTGGACGCGTGTGTGCTTTGTATGCGTGATGCCGCTCTCCATGCTCTCTGTTTGCCTCATTATTCTGCGCTTGCTTCGCTTTCTACCAAGAGCGAGAACATACGCGGCGGTGTATTAATGGTGTTTGCTTGATGCACTGTGTTGTTGTTTGTTGTAGACGATGCTGTCGTTCGTGGATGACCGAGGAGCTGTGACGGCCTCGCTGACTAATGGGGTATGTGCGCTCGGACATTTTTTTTCTTCCGCTTGTTTGTTGATGGTGTGTTCTCACGGTTGATTGTTGTTTTTAACACGCTTGAACACAGGATTTGTATCGCAAAACGCAGAACTTGGCGGCGCTGTTGTTGTGCTCTAAGCAGCAGCATCCGAAAGGGTATGTATGCTAGAGATAAAGCGGTGATATATTGAAGCTCAAGGCAAGTACTACCGAACTGACTGACTCTGTTTCCGTTAACAGGTTGGGAGTCAAACCTGGCGACCGCGTGCTGCTGGTGTACCCTCCTGGGCTGGAGTTCATTGTGGCTTTCCTCGCGTGCCTTCGCGCGGGCGTCGTGGCTGTACCGGTATACCCACCAGGTGTGCACTGTGGCAGTCATTTGTCGGGTATTGTTCATGAATACTTGGACTAACAATTGGATTCTCATATGCCAGACCCGCGCAAGATGAAAAAGGACATCAGCATGTTTGTCGCCGTGGCGAAAAACTCCCAGGCAAAGCTCGCGCTCACGACGTCCACTTACTACCACGTGAAGAAGATCTCTGCTATCAAGCAAAAGCTCACGTTCGCCGACCAGCTGCCGTGGCCGGATCATCTCGAATGGAGTGTCACCGATGACCTCGTGGACATCAAGGGCATTGAAGGCAAGCTGTGGCTTCCATCCAAGGACTCACCCAGTTCAAGCGACGTCGCGTTCCTGCAATACACGTCGGGGTCGACGTCTGTGCCGAAAGGAGTGATCCTCACGCACGGCAATTTGAACCACAACCTGCGCACGATCAGCTCTGCATTGCAAGCCAGCAAGGAAACGGTGGTTGTCTCGTGGCTGCCGCAATACCACGACATGGGACTCATCGGTGCCTACCTTGGCACGATTTTCAATGGAGCCACCGGCGTGTACATGTCGCCGTTCAGCTTCATCCGCGATCCCGCACTCTGGCTCCGTTTGGTTTCCAAGTACCGTGCCACGCACTTGCAAGCGCCAAACTTTGCATACTCTTTGTGCGCTCGCAAGGCAGATCGGTTGGAAAGTGAAACTTCGATTGATCTCTCGAGTGTGCGTCATATGATCAATGGCGCGGAACCGATCCAAGGCGAAGCTATCGACGGATTCTACAAGGCTTTCAAGCGCTACGGACTCCCTGATGGCGTGATCAAGCCGACGTACGGGCTCGCTGAGCACACTGTGTACGTGTGCGGAAGCGGTCAACAGCGTCTGTGGGTTGACAAGACTGCGCTGGAGAAGGAGAACGAATTTCGAGTGACCAGTGACAAGAGCATCCCTCTGAAAGAGATGATTGGTTGCGGCATTCCGTCTCGAAAGGATCATGGAATAGATCTTCGGATTGTGAACCCTGACACAAGTGAAGAATGCCCAGAGGGTCAGACTGGAGAGATCTGGGTTTCAAGTGCCTCGAAGGCGCTGGGGTACTTTGGTCAAGAAATGCAAGATCTGTCAAACGAGGTGTTCCAAGCCAGAATCCACAGTGGAGGAGAACTGAGCGACAGTACGTACATGAAAACAGGTGACTTCGGCGTCATTTATCAGCAAGAGCTCTTCATCTGCGGGCGAATGAAGGACTTGATCATTATTCGAGGACGAAACCACTATCCTCAAGACATCGAAGCGACAGCTGAGAGCCACGAAGAGCTGCGTCCTGGTTGCAGCGCAGCGTTTTCTTTCTCTGATGAAAGTGGCGAAGGTGACGAAGAAAAGCTCGCTCTGATTGCAGAACTTCGCGATCCGGAAATCAAGAACAAGGCGAGTTTGTGTGGCAATATCCGGAGCGCCATTGCAAGAGAACATGGTGTGAAGGTGACCTTGATTATTTTGATCAAGCCGCGTTCTATTCCCAAGACTACCAGCGGTAAAATCTCTCGTGCTCGTTGCAAGAAAGCGCTGGAGGACAAGCAGCTCGACGTCCTCTATCGAAATGAGGACATGATTGGAGATGCGCCTGATGGAGACGAAGTTGCGGAGATGGAAATGGACCGAAATGTCGCGCAAGGTGCAGGCGGAAATGACCAAGCGAAGCCAGCGAATGCGGGAAACAAGGACGGTTTACCAACGGTGATCGCAGATGAAGCGCCTGAGCGAGTTTACGACTTTTTGCTAGCTGAGCTGGCACAGCTGCTCAATGTCGAGCAACGCCAAGTTCATCCGAACAAGCCGCTGCAGGAACTCGGGATGGATTCGATGGCTCTGACTCAGTTCCAAGGCATCATCTCGCAGAAATACAAAGTGCATGTGCCAGAAGAGCTGCTGTACAACGAAGTGACGACTCTGAAATCGCTGCACGCAAGTTTGTGCGGCGAGACCAACGCATCCGCATCAACCGGTGGCGACCAACAGAGACAGCTTATCGATGGAGGCGCTAGTGGCAAGAAGCAGAAGCTGTTCTGCGGCTGCATCGCTTGCTAGTGGGTGGGGAAGCACGCTTGTAATTTTCATGCATGGGCATGTTTTTCAAAAAAATCAACGGAAAGGCATGGTGAACAAAGTTTGCTGCTGGAAGACGTGTTCAAGAAAAAAGGTCGGTTCAGATTTGTAGTGCTTGGGATCGTGTGTTTACTGGTGTTTGCGCTTTAGGTGTGAGGAAGGATATCGCTCGAGCTTTTGGAGGTGCTGGTGTGATCGCCCATTGCCTCGACTGGAGTAAGTGAGCTGTTGTGTCGCATCTGAGTGATGTGTGCCTCATAGCTTTCTGTCTTATCAGTCCTCTGACCATCATTTATCCTTTGATCTGTGGTAGAGAGGAGTGATGAACCTAATGGCGCCGAGAGTGAAGGTCACATCGTGGTGTGTGGTTCCCAGCCGTCGTCCTGCGTGTCATTTCTCAATTGTGTGGGTTGTGCAACAGTGAGCGACTCCGCACCAATTGGAAAACACCTGCAGGATTCCTTCAATGACGACCTCAAGGTTGCAGAGTTCAAGCAAAGCAAGATACGGCTCCGTCCCAGTCAGCGATGGAGGCGGTATTCTTGGCGATGAAGCGTTGTCGGCTAAACGAACTCTTTTCGAGACCCTCTTCTTCACGCGAGCTGCTCCGATTTATGAAGTCATTCAAGTTCGAGATCTCGAAATCGACGATCTGTTGCAACTGGAGAAGCCCAACACCACCCAGCTCTGTGCAGACAATTTGGCATCGCAGTACCACAATCGGGGTCATTCGATTTGGAATGCGCTTCTGTTCTCCTACGGTGGACTGCTCGCGCTCTGTGGCGTCGGTCAACTCTTCATGGCTGGCTACGCTGTGTTCGCTCCAGTGGTGCTTCACCAGGTGGTTCTTGGGTTCAGTTCCGAGTCGGGGCAGCTTGATCTGAAGACCCTCGCGGGATGGCTCTTCGTGTTTTTCTGCGTGCGCATTTTGAATGCCTTCGTGACGACGCAAGTGAACAGTTCGATCAACCACATCATGCTGCGTCTCGCTGCTGCGCTTCGAAGCATGGTTTTCCAGAAAGCGATGCAGAAGCGGTCTCTTCGGCTCGCGAGTGGAACAAGAAGTCAGAAGCCGATCGACATCAATAATCTCATCACTTCGGACGCGACCGATGTGCTTTTAGCGCTGACGAAGATTCACAGTCTCTGGATCCTGCCGCTTCAGATTGGAATCGAGACGTTCTTGCTGTACTTCGTGCTGGATGTGGCAGCTTTCGCTGGTGTCGCTGTGATCATCCTCTCGCTTGTTGGGAACTACTTCATCTCCAAGAAGATGGCGCAGTCGTACAAGAAATGGATGGCTATCAAGGATCAGCGCATGAAGACGGTGAAAGAAATGCTCAGCGTGATCCAGATTGTCAAGTTCAACGCGTGGGAAGGTCGTTTCAAGGTCAAGCTCATTGAAGAGCGAGCTCGAGAGCTGCAGACGCTAGCTTCGTATTCGTATGCTGGAGCTGCAAGCACATTTGTGCTTTGGAGCTCCCCACTGCTGGTGTCGACTGTATCCTTCGCGGTGTATACGCTGGTGCTGAACGAGACATTGACAGCTGCGAAAGTGTTCACTGCAATGGCGCTTTTTAACGCACTGAGAGACCCACTGCGTGAGCTGCCAGCTACGATCCAAACGTTCATCCAGTCTCGCGTATCTGTCGCGCGCTTTGACATTTTCTTCGATGCACCAGAGTTCGAGTTCAGGAATGTCATCCGAGATTCCGACAATTCTGGTGACGCTCCAGCAGTGCGTGTGATTGACGGGAAGTTCACGTGGTCGACCCCTGCCGCCAAGCCAGAAGAGCCGAATGCACCGATCACTCTGAAGGACATCGACTTCACCCTCAAGAAAGGCGACTTTGCAGTGGTCTACGGCAGAGTTGGAGCAGGCAAATCGTCGTTGTGCTCGGCACTTCTGGGTGAAATGAGCAAAGTGGGCGGACAGGTATTCGTGAATGGAAAAGTCGCGTACTACTCCCAGCAGCCGTGGATCCAGAATATGTCCATCAAAGACAACATCCTGTTTGGCGATTCGTTTGATGAAGCTCGGTACGAAGCGGTGCTGGACGCCTGCTGCTTGCGCGAGGACCTCGCGCAGTTCCCTGCGGGTGACGACACGGAGATTGGTGAGAAGGGCGTGAACTTGTCTGGCGGTCAGAAAGCGCGCGTGAGTCTCGCTCGAGCCTGCTACGCGCGTGCGGACGTCTACATCCTCGACTCGCCGCTCGTTGCAGTGGACACTGTGGTGCAGAAGGCAATCTTTGAAAGGTGTCTGTGCGGTCTGCTGGCGACCAAGACGGTTGTGCTGGTGACGCACAATCCCGAGATCATCGCGTCCAAGTTCGTGACGTACCGCATCGGGCTGTCGAATGGTGTGATGGCTGAGAATGTGCGCGTTGGTCAACCAGGGAGCCGCGACAACTTCAGCAATCCTGACAACATGTGCGTCGAAGCCAAGAGGTCACACAAGGCATATCCAGATGTTCAAGGCAGCGGAGTCCTGATCCAGAAAGAAGAGCGACAAGAAGGCGAAGTGTCAAATGCAGTGTGGAGGCAATATGTGGAAGCAATCGGTGGCGTCCGCATATTGGTGCTGCTTCTGATATCGCAGTTGTTGTGGCAGTGTTTCCAAATCGCGAGTGATTTTTGGCTCAGCCACTGGACGCGCGCTACAAATTCGGAAGCGGAAAATGCCGACAAGTTCATCAAGATTTATGCAGGGCTGGCTGCAGCGGCGGCGGTAATGGTGCTCATCCAAGGCGTGATCGTGACGAAGATGGGGCTCCAAGGGTCCAGATACCTCTTTGAGTCCATGACTGAAGGACTTCTTCATGCGCCGCTCCGATTTTTCGACACGAACCCAATCGGGAGAGCCATCAATCGCTATGGTGGGGACATTGCGATCATCGATAAATCGCTACCGAAGGCAATTGGGACGTACCTCAGCTCGCTCTTCGCCTCGCTGTGTGCACTAGCGACTGCGGGGATCTCCATCCGGTGGTACATTGGCGTGCTCTTCTTCGTGCCGATCGTGTTCGCGTACGTTCGTCTCGCGCAAGGGTATTCGCGTGGCTTTTGCAACATTCTGCGTCTACTCAAGGTGGTCTTGTCGCCATTGCTGAGCCACATCGTTCAGAGTGAGAGTGGCGTCGTGGTACTTCGTGCTTTCGGATCAGCGTATGTGCAGCACTCCGTAAACGAGAACCAGCGCCTAATCGACATCGACAATGCGCTGTGGGACACTGAAATTGTGCTCATCCAGTGGTTTGCCGTGCGGCTTCAGCTCTTAGGCTGCGGCATCCTCGCGGTCGTCGTGGGGTCATTCTTTTTGTTCAGCGGCTCGCTGCGTCCATCTCCAGCGATGGTTGGGTTGGTGTTCTCGTACGCGCTCAGCGTCGATGCATCACTCATGACGCTGACGAAGGCGTGGTCTGATGCCCAGAACGACATGGTTAGCGTCGAGCGTGTGCTGGAGTACAGCTCGCTGGAGAGTGAAGGGAAGAATGATTCGCTGATGCAGATTGAGCCTCCAAGTTCGTGGCCGCAGCGAGGCGAGATCACGTTCGAGCGAGTGTCGTTCAACTACAAGCCGAACGACCCGCTCGTGCTCAAGAGTGTGTCGTTCGCCATCAAGTCGCACGAGAAGGTCGGCATCGTGGGCCGCACGGGGGCAGGCAAGTCGAGTCTCACGATGGCGCTCTTCCGCATGAACGAGCTGGAGTCCGGTCGGGTCCTGATCGACGGCGTGGACATCGCGACGCTGCCGCTGTCGGTGCTTCGGTCGCGCATGTCGATCATCCCGCAGTCACCCGTGCTCCTGGAAGGCTCGCTGCGCAATTTCCTGGACCCGTTCGACGATTTTGAGGATGACAAAGTCTTCGAAATGCTCGACCACGTAGAGCTGCTGAGTACGTTGCAAGGGTACTGTGAGCCATCAACTGAAGGTAGCCCATCAGTGCTAAACCTCCAACTGAGCGCGAATGGCGACAACTGGAGCGTGGGCGAGCGGCAGATGCTGTGCATGGCGCGCGCGCTGCTCAAGCGCTCGGCGATCGTGGTGATGGACGAAGCGACCGCAGCGATGGATCACGCAACCGAGCGCAAATTGTCGGCGATGATCGCGCGC
>JAADVK010000359.1:0-28853 GCA_023334975.1 Globisporangium sylvaticum
CCCCCCCCCCCCTCTGTCTCTCTATTTCGCGAGACCGTTGTTAACTGTAAGCAGCAGCAAAAATGCACGCAGTGATTTATGAGCAAGTTGGTGTTAGCAATTCCATCCTACGAGACCACGAAACCTGATCCTGATCCACAAGAGCTTTCTTTGATTGATGTGCGCAGCATAGTGTTGGCTCATGCGCTTTTCAGCCACGTGCGCTTTTAGGGAAAGCAAGGAGAGCCACGTATTCGCACAGGACACCTCGTATGAACGAAGAAACGTGTTCGTCTGCAACATGGGTACAAAAGCGATGAGCCAGCTTTCTACACGAGACTTGATTAAAGTATGCTTCTGTCAAAAAGTAGTTCGTATCTGGTTTACACAATTAACTGGCGGAACATCATTCTCAAGTCAGCATTGTAACGGTATCCAGTTATTTAACACCTTTGTTCTGCGGAAAACTGTGCACCACACAGTCGAGCCGCCCTCGCACACCTCACTATCTCTTTAGGGATCCACGAAGCAAGCAAGCAAGCAAGCGCTCCAGAAGAGCCTCAAGAAGAGAAGACAGGAACAACATGCCGATCGACATCAACCGCCTGCGCAAGGAGCGCGGCGGCGACCCGGACCAGGTGCGCTCGGACCAGCAGAAGCGCTTCCTGAACGTCGACCTCGTGGACCAGGTGCTCGCGCTCGACGAGGAGTGGCGCCAGAAGCAGGGCGAGGTGGAGACCATGCAGATGAAGGTGAACGCGCTGCAGGCGCAGATCAAGGAGCTCAGCAAGGCCAAGCAGGACTTCAAGGCGATCAGCGAGGAGCGCAAGGCGCTGGCGCTGCTCATCCCGGAGAAGAAGAAGGAGGCGGACGCGCTCAAGGAGGTGGTCGACAAGGAGCTCACGAAGATCGGCAACACGGTCGACCCGACCGTGCCAGTGTCCAACAACGAAGACGACAACCTCATCGTGAAGGAGTGGGGCATGCCGATCCAGCAGGAAGGACTCCACTTCCACCACGAAGTGCTGCACCGCATCGACGGCTACGAGCCAGAGCGTGGCGTGCAGGTCGCGGGCCACCGCGCGTACTTCCTGACGGGCTACGGCTTCCTCTTGGAGCAGGCGCTCATGTCGTACGCGTCGGCGTTCTTGATGAACCGCAAGTACAAGATGCTCAAGCCGCCTTTCTTCATGAACAAGGACGTGATGGCGTCGGTCGCGCAGCTGGACGACTTTGACGAGCAGCTCTACAAGGTGATCGGCGAGGACGAGAAGTACCTCATCGCGACGTCGGAGCAGCCGATCTGCGGCTACCACAAGGGCGAGTGGATCCAGGAGAGCGCGCTGCCGCTTCGCTACGGCGGCTTCTCTACCTGTTTCCGCAAGGAGGCCGGCTCGCACGGCAAGGACACGTGGGGCATCTTCCGCGTGCACCAGTTCGACAAGATCGAGCAGTTCTGCATCACGGAGCCGGAGCACTCGGCGGCGATGCACGAAGAGATGATCCGCCACGCCGAGGACTTTTACCAGTCGCTCAACCTGCCGTACCGCGTCGTGAACATCGTGTCGGGCGAGCTGAACAACGCGGCGACCAAGAAGTTTGACTTGGAGGCGTGGTTCCCGGCGTACAAGGAGTACCGCGAGCTCGTGTCGGCGTCGAACTGCACAGACTACCAGTCGCGCGCGATGGAGATCCGCTGCGGCATCAAGAAGGAGAACCAGCGCGAGAAGAAGTACGTGCACATGCTCAACTCGACGCTCTGCGCCTCGACGCGCACGGTCTGCTGCATTTTAGAGAACTACCAGGACGAGAACGGCGTCAAGGTGCCGGACGTGCTCGTGCCGTTCATGGGCGGCGTGACCTACTTGCCGTTTGTGCGCGAGGCCAAGGTCAACGCCCAGGCCGTCAAGATGCAGAAGGCTGCCAAAAAGAAGGGTGGCAACTAAGCCCAGCCCAGCCCAGCCCAGCGAACGAGCGAGCTTACTAGTGGATTGGAGCAAAGGCGCAAGCCAAGCCAATCCACAATGGACAGCACGCGTTGCGAGAGCGCCTTGAACGTAAGTTAAGGTAGCCCCACACTCTTTTCTAATGTGTAACTGTGTTTGAACAATGCATTTTAGTTTCTCTTGAAAGTTGGTTGGCATAACTCGGCTGCTTCTGTTGTACCTAATACAACGGGTGAATGTTAGCTTGGGTCTCTAAGCAGGCATGTTCTAGTTCTTGCCCTCGAGGACCGCCTTGTGCGGGAGCGCGAGGTGCTTGATAAAGTTGCGCGTCTCGCAGTTCTTGATCGTCTCGTCCATCACGTCCGCGTCGATGCCGAGGCGCCACGCGATGTCGTAGCGCGACGGGTCGATGTGCAGGTTCTCGAGGTCGTCCACATAGTAGTCGGCGGTCTTCATGTCCGGGAAGAAGCCCAGCTCCACGAGCTTGGCGCGGCGGCAGTACGTCAGGCGCGCGAGCTCGTGGAGGTCGTACTCCGGGTGGTACTGCACGCCCCAGAACTCGCCCTGTGCGTCGTCACGTAAAACAATAACAGCAGCCGCATTAGGTCAGTAAGCGCCATGCAATACATCCATGAGCTCTCATTCAATCACTTACGTTCAAGTGGCGGATCGCCACCGCCTGCACGGACGTGAAGTCGCTGCCCGCGAGGTGCAGTCCGCCGGGGGCGATGTGCGTGACCTCGTCGTTGTGGCTCGTGAACGCGTCGAACACGGTCGGCTTGCCCTCGAACATCGGGTGCGCGCGGCCCTCGGGCGTGAGCGCGATCTTGCGCGCGATGCCCATCTCGCGACCGCGCGGGTTCTTGCCGCAGTGGCCGCCCGCCGCCGCCACCGCGATCTGCGCCGCCCAGCAGCTTCCGTACTGAGGGAGGCCTGTAATGTGGGCGTAGAAATAAGGAGCAGCGATTCATTAGTGCAAGTAACAAAGTGGGTCACAAATGCGTGCGCCAGTGTCACGTACCGTATTCAAACACCTTCTTGGCAAAGTCGATCTGCTTGGACACGCGGATGTCGTCGGTCTCGTAGATCGTCAGCGAGCACCCGGTCCACGCCACAGCGTGGTACTAAACACACACAGAGAGAACGACCACCAAAGCGCATGCATGTCAGGCTTCCACTTCGTTCACCGAACTTCAACATGACAAACGCACACAAACACTAACGCACCTTGGACAGGTCCGGGGTCGAAAAGTCCTCGTCGGCCGGGTACACGATGTCGGCGACGACGTTGCCGCGCGGCGTGCACTTCTTGAGCAGCTCCTGGTAGAGCTTGCCGGCCGTGCTGGCGCCGCCCGCCTGGAGGTCCTCGCGACCCTCCTTCGAGTAGCCGTCGATCACGAGCACCGAGAGCGGCGTGGCTGCTGGCGCAGCAGAGGAGAGCGCGCGCGCGGCGGCGACAGTGGGGGCGTTGCGGCGCGCGAGCTGCAGCGCGCGTCGGGCAGCGAACATCTTGCTTTGGATGAGATGAGATGCTCGTGTGTGTTAAACCGGATGGAAGGGGGAATGCGATGCGCACGGATTGCTGGGAGCACACGGCAATCAGAGGAATGAGAAAATGCAGGATGAGGTCTAAAGACTGATTGCCCAATCAGAAAGTTGGACCCAGATTTCCGATTGAAGTTGCAAGATGCTGACAGTTCAACTTAAGGTAGGCCACGCTATTGAAGCGGTTAAATAGGACGGTCAAATTCGTTTGGGTCGAAAACGGGACCATAGAAGCAGGTTGGTAAGGTGGACCACGCTATTTGAGGCGAACGAGAGATCGAATGAGGATGGGAACTGAGCGAGATTCGGGATTCGGGATGTGCAGGCATGCGAATAAGAGTGTTCGGGAGCACAGTGCAATGCAATGCAGCCAGTGCGGAAGACCAATCTCAAGCCCTTTTTGGATTGGTCGTCTCCATCCATCGCGCGCGCTTTGGCCTTAGTCAAACTCACACACACATGGAATGGAGCTCAGACCGCTGCTGTGGTTGGGAGGATGCTGCTGTTGATCGTCGCGTGTTAAATGCGGTGAAGTTGAATGCCTACGGGTCCGGGATCCACGCGTCCCAGCATAGTCGTTATCTTTTTGCTTGATCTGACTCCACATGTGGTCAGAGGCCACTCATCGGAGTCGATCCATCATCAACCAGAGCTGGAGCACGAGTGAATTTCAAAAGGAGCTGACGTTGAAGCCGAGACGCAGACGCGCGAATGAGAATGAGATCGGGCTGTGCGTCCTTTGACGGCAAAATCGCACTTAGAGTCGCTTTTTGGCACAGATGCGCACTCGGGACGGATGGCATGGAGAGCCGTCGCTCTCACATAGAGACGCAGTGTGGAAGTCTCTTGGATGGTGAACTCTTGGGCCATGGGCTTGCTCAACTGCCTGTGGGGTAATAGATACACGAGCAAAAAATCTACCATGAGAGTTGCCCAGCTCGTCCACAACAGCATACACGCTGCAGTGGACGAGCTCTCTCCATGCAACCATCTCTTCTCGAAGTTCGAGGCGCAGTGTCTGAATGGCTCAAGCCATTTTGGCTCACCGGAAAATTCTTGCACAATCACTGTTTATTTTATTCCAATTAAAACCCACCACGCAGCTTAATCCAATATATTTCATCCAATAACGTCATATCGAGCTATTTTTCACCAATCCCATCGCTTCGACACCTAAAATGACACCCCCTCTGCGTGAATCGTGGCAGCGTGTCCACGCACGCACACTCTTTTTGCCAAGGTTACGGACGCGAAAAGCCCTGGCGCAATCTTCATTCATTCTCTCTCATCACCAGCGCCTCCGCGACGAGAAGAGAGCGACCGCCAGCTCATTAACCTACGACCCTCCGCCTACACGCCATGACGCCGCTGCGACTGCGCCGCGCCTTCGCGACCGCGCTCTCGGCGCTGCTGCTCGTGCTGCCAGCGACCGCCGAGCACGCGTCAGCTTCAGCATCAGTATCATCCGCGCCGCCAGCAAAAGCGCAGCGCAACGCGTTCTTCCCCAAGATGTACGACTTCCTGCAGTGCCAGGTGTGCCACACGCCCGAGTTGAGCGGCAGCGTGCAGGACTCGGGCTCCGACTACGAGACCGTGGACAAGGCCGTGTCCGAGCACTTCCACCCGCTGCTCCAGGAGCTCTCGCACCTCACGTTCTTCCGCTACTTCAAAGTGGACCTCGGCAAGGAGTGTCCGTTCTGGCAGGACGACGGCATGTGCGCGAGCATCGACTGCGCGGTCTGCGAGTGTCCGTCGCACGAGATCCCCAAGACGTGGTACCAGATGGACCGCACGCACGCGCAGCGCAACATCAACATCGCGTCCACGACCAGCGCCAGCATAAGCAAGGAAGCCGCGTCGTCCACAAAGAAGACGCAGACTGATAAAAAGAAAGACACACAGCCAGAGGAGCCGGGCAAGCCGTGCTCCAAGCAGATGGGCGAAGAGGACGAGCTGTCCAAGGTGGACCGCACGAACGCCGTGGCGGGCGAGACGTTCCGCGGCTGGAAAGAGGAACAGAGCGACGAGATCTGGAGCGACCAGGGCGAGCCGGGCGAGAGCATGGTCTACATCAACCTGCTCGAGAACCCCGAGCGATACACGGGGTACAGCGGGTACCAGGCCGAGCGCGTGTGGAACGCGATCTACAAGGAGAACTGCTTCACGCCGCAGCGCGGACAGGAGAAGAGCCTCGAGGGCATGTGCTTTGAAGAGCGCGTGTACTACCGCCTGATCTCGGGCCTCCAGGCGTCGATCAACACGCACATCGCGCTGCGCTACAAGTACGGCGACAGCTGGGGCACGAACCCGGCGCTCTTTGTGCACCGCGTGGGTAAGCACCACGAGCGTCTGCAGAACCTCTACTTCACGTACCTGTTCGTGATGCGCGCGCTCGGACGATACCGCCACGAGCTCCTGCAGTACGACTACGCGACGGGCAACGCCGAGGACGACGCCCGCGTGGAAGCGATCCTCAAGCAGCTCGTGCTGGAGGACAAGGAGCACGCGTCGTGCCCGTCCGAACACAAGTCGGTGCTCACGGGCTTCAACGAGCAGGCGCTCTTCCGCGTGCAGCGCGGCCAGATGTCCTACGACGAGTTCACCGACGCGAAGGAGCAGAAGCGCCAGCTGGAGGTGCAGTTCCGCGAGAAGTTTATGAACGTGAGCCGCATCATGGACTGCGTGACGTGCGAGAAGTGCCGCCTGTGGGGCAAGATCCAGACCATGGGGCTCGGCACGGCGCTCAAGATCCTGCTCGCGGACGACGTGCAGAAGATGCCGCGCCTGAACCGCAACGAGCTCATCGCGCTCATCAACGTGGCGACAAACCTCTCGCGGAGCGTCGACGGCGTGAGCATGTTCCGCCACCTGGAGCTCATGGCCGCGATCCAGCAGTTCGCGCTCATCAGCGGCGCGGCGGTTGCGGGCGTCGTGCTGCTCATCTGCTGTCTGCGCAAGCGCCGCCAAGGTGGTGACGATGGCAGCGACAGCGAGAGCGAGAGCAAGGCGACAAAGAAGAAGAAGGACGTGTAAGAGAGACCAACCGACTGAAGCATGCATCTGATAGAGACCAGTGCATACACCGTACCACAGAGCGAGAGAGAGAGAGAGAACATTTGGATTCGATCCCCGGATCTCGATCCACCATTCATCACTTACTTATTCCACACCTAAGGAGGATTTGCTACCTAAGCCACCACAAATACACAACACCAGCGTCACCAATACTAGTAAATAACTAAGCCACAGTCTTAGTTAGTTGTCCGTGCTCATCATGCAGTCCATGTGGAACTGCTCGCAGTGTGAAGGTCTTGTCTTGATCTCTTTCTCTTCCTGCCCTAGTTCAGCAGTCAATTCTACCACCACTCAGTAACTTTGGCCAACGAGTGATGGTTGATTGAATCTTGTGCCAGCGCCGACTTGACTTGACTGACTGATTGATATCCATCCAGGGCGACCTGGATGAGGAGAACGTGCGTGCGTATTTGCTTGCATGCAATATTCGGTGTGTATGTATTCATTTTATCGTATGTTTAATCGCTGCTGCCACCGCCGCCAGGTGTCGTCGTGACGAGCCTGTGGTACGGGAGCACGAGGTGCTTGATGAAGTTCTTCACCTCGCACGTGCGGATGTCGTCGTCCAGCACGTCGTGGTCGATGCCGTATCGCCACGCGATGTCCTGGCGCGAGTGGTCCGAGTGCAACGCCTCCAGGTCGGCGATGAACGCGTCGGCGCCTGCCATGTCGCGGAAGAAGCCCAGCTCGATCGACACCTTGCGGCGGCAGTAGAGCAGGCGCGCGATCTCGTGCAAATCGTATTCGGGATGGTACTGCACAGCCCAGAAGTCGCCCTTCTGGTGGCGCACGCTCACTGCCTGCACCGACGTGTGCGCGTTCTGCGCGAGCTTGAGGCCGCCGGGCATGATGTGCGTCACCTGGTCGTTGTGGCTCGTGAACCCGCCGAACACAGACGGCTTGCCTTCGTACATCGGGTGCGCTCGCCCCTCGGGCGTCAGGCTGATCTTGCGCGCGATGCCGAGCTCCTTGCCGAACTTGTTCTTGGCCACGACGCCGCCGGCGACCGCGACCGCCAACTGCGCGCCGAAGCAGCTCCCGAACTGCGGGATGCCCTGCGCGAAGCACCGGCGCGCGAGGTCGCTCATCTGCACGATGCGCTCGTCGTCCGACTTGTACACCGTGAGCGACGAGCCCGACCAGCCCACACCATGGTACTGCAAAGGAGCAAATGCAAACAACAAAAGAGAAAGTGCGAGCATAAGCTGTAAGATATGACAAATTGAATGCAACCGTGGACCAAGCAAGACAGCAGCGTACCTGGCTCAGATCCGGGAGCTCAAAGTCCGGGTCGGCGGGGAAGATGAGGTCGTAGCTCGCCGCATAGTGCGGCGGCGTGCACTTGACGAGCATGTCGGCGTAGAGCTGGCCGGCCGTGACCGCACCGCCGGACTCGAGGTCCTCTCTCCCCCACTTGATGTAGCCATCGATCACCAAGTACTTGACTTTCTGCTGCTGTTGCTGAGGTGCTTGATGCTGCAGCCTTCGCACGTGCTGCTGCTGCTGAAGCACCAGCGACGGAGGCGCCGCCAAGGCACGCGCATGGCGGGAGCCGAGGAGCGTATGCCGCAGCAGCGAGCGCGTGGGGCGGGCGAGTCTCGTGGCGGCGCGCATCTATCTGGTGGGATGGAATGAATGCGCAGGCTCTCTTTTCTCCTTGCCTGCACGTGGAAGACCACGTGGCCGAACTGCGGAACGCAATCACGTGCGAGAGGAGAGGAGAGAGTCGTCTGATGGTGTGACGATCGCGTCTGCACGTGTCATCGGCGGCTGCGCGCGCGCGAGTGCGAGGGGCTTGCTTGTGGCTGCCTGCGGTCTGTCAGGCGCGGCTTTGATTGCCTCCCTCCCATCGCAAATCCTGGTCCCATGCTCCATTTTGAGAGAGCGCATCTTGAAGCAGCGGTGCGCATTCTATTTTTAGCGCAGAAAACGGGGTCAACTTTCTATTCCTGACCCAGAAAACGGCTGGAAAACAAGATGCTCTGGAATCTTGGGTTTGGGTGTTTCTCACCAAGAGCTCATCCCTGTTGTGAATGCACATACAGAAAAAGGTAGGCGTTCCTCTGATGGAAAAAGAGTTGGCTGACACCCGACTATAAGAGCGGCTTTATACTGACATTCTGCTGCAAATGAGCTTAGCAGTCAGTGTTCTTATACGAAATGCAGAGGTAAATAGTGACCTGGTACTAATCCATGTTTAGTATCAGGTATCAGACGCTCCTCTCTCTCTTTTGGAGCTAGCTTTCCGGAGTGTGTACCAAAAAAAAGAGATAGATCTTCACCGACCACGGAAGAACGAAAAGAGATTCGCCACCACCACCACCATGCTGCGCCACGTGTCCAAGAAGGTGTGTATGCGCTTGGCGTGGCTATATGCTGCTGCTGTATGCTTCTTGCTGTCTCTGTGTGTGGCGCTGCTGCTGCATGCTGTAGACGAATCCTCATCCGTGCGCTGCCTGTGTTGCTTGTAGATCGCCAAGAGCTCCGTTCGTCAGAGTGGCACTGCCACGCGAGGCTTTGCCGCCGCCGCGTAAGTCCAAATGCACGCTTGCTATCGCTCTGATGACGTCTCTCTCCTAATCAATCGCATTGTCGAATGCTTTGCCTACAGCGTCAAGGTGGACAACCCGTACTCGGGCGAGATCTTCACCGAGGTGGCGTATGACACGAGCAAGCAGGCGCACGCCAAGCTGGACGCGTCCGTGAAGGCGCAGCGCGAGTGGCAGCACGTGCCGCTGCACGAGCGCCAGGAGCTCTGCAGGAAGTGGATCGACGCGCTCGCGAGCAACACCGAGTCGATCGCGCGCGACATCTCGGGCCAGATGGGCAAGCCACTGCAGCAGGCGCGCAACGAAGTGAACGGCACCATTGCGCGCGCCAAGTAAGCCACTTGCGTATGATGCTAACGACGTTGTGTAAGAGCAACTACTAACCCCTCTCTCTCTTTCTCTTGATTAGAGCGCTCATTTACCTGTCGGACGAAGCGCTCCGCACCGACACCTTCCCAGAGGAGAACGGCCTCTTCCGCCAGATCACCCACGAGCCAGTGGGCGTCGTCTACGTCATCGTACGTACCCAAGTGTCTTGCCTCAATGCTTTTTATGGGCCGAACGTATTCTAATTGCTTTCTGTGATTTGTGTAGGCACCATGGAACTACCCACTGATGACGGCCGTGAACTCGATCATCCCGGCGGTGCTCGCGGGCAACTCGGTGATCCTGAAGCATTCGCCGCGCACACCGCTCTGCGGAGAGCACTACGAGAAGACGTTCGAGCAGGCGGGCTTCCCGAAGCACGTGCTGCAAGCGTCGTTCGCGGACCACGATGTGGCGGCCGAGCTCATCCACCGCCCGGAGACCGCGTTTGTGTCCTTCACGGGCTCGGTCAACGGGTACGTCGTCACCCTTCCTAATATGGTGTCTATTCCATGATGCAATATTCACTGTAACTGTGTTATTTGTATGTTGTAGTGGTCGCCAGGTGCAGCAGACTGCGTCCAAGCGCTTCATCGACGTGACGCTCGAGCTCGGCGGCAATGTAAGTCTCTACCCTATGTGTGCCATGCATTATTGGCACTCACTAACTAAACTCGCATGAATGCATTAGGACGCTGGCTACGTCGCAGCGGACGCCGACCCCGTCGCGGCTGCGGAGGGACTCGTCGACGGCGTGTGCTACAACGCCGGCCAGTCGTGCTGCGGCATCGAGCGCATCTACGTGCACGACGACAACTACGACGCGTTTGTCGACGCCGCCAAGGGCATCTTCGAGTCGTACTCGCTTGGCGACCCGTTCGACCCAGCGACGTCGCTCGGTCCAATGGCGCTGCCGACCGCGCAGGCGTTCCTCGACTCGCACGTGAAGGACGCGGTGGCCAAGGGGGCCAAGCAGCTCACGGGCGGCAGCGGCATCACGACCGACAGCAAGGGCAAGGGCCGCTTCTTTGCGCCGACGCTGCTCGCGGACTGCGACGACTCGATGCGCATCATGAAGGAGGAGTCCTTCGGCCCGATCGTCGGCATCCAGCGCGTGTCGTCGGACGAAGAAGCGATCGCCAAGGTGAACGACAGCGACTACGGACTCACGGCCGCGATCTTCACGAGCGACCGCGAGCGCGCGATGCGCGTCGGCGCGCAGTTCAGTGCGGGCACGGTGTTCATGAACCGCTGCGACGCGCTGGACCCGTACCTGCCGTGGTCGGGCGAGCGCAACACGGGCAAGGGCGTGAGTCTCTCCAAGCACGGCTTCCGCGCCGTCACCAAGCTCAAAGCGGTACGTTTAACTTGCTTGCTTGCTCATATGATACGTGTGTGGATATTGTGGTTGATGTGGTACTGACTGACTCTGTTTTTGTGTTTCGGTGCGTGTGTGACGTGTGTTGTGTTGCTTGGTGCGATTGTTTGTTTGGTGGTCGAATGAATGTAAAACAGTGGAACTTCCGCGTCTAGATCGATTGACTGGCTGGCAGCAGCCGAACGAAGCGAAGGAGACGGACAATACACCGAAGAGCTCCATATGAAACCATTTCTCGGATGAAGAACCCGTAGTGAGAGTCATTTTACCGTAGAACCATTGCGCTCTTGGCTTGCTCTATCCATCACATCACTTCCTTGCATCGTGCAAGCCGAGTGATTAGGCTGCACCAGCGGCAAGTGTTTGGACGTCATCGCACGGACTCGCGGCCTTCAAGCTCGTTTGGACACGCGGCCACCAAGCTGTCCACGCTGCAACAGTAGCAAATTCGCACGGACACGCGGTGGCATCTCTCGAAACGATCTTTCAGTTGGCATTCATATTTGTATGCGCAATTATCCTGACGATCGTCATCTACTATCTCCTGCGCAACTGTCACGTCATCGTATCTTGGGAGAAAGAAACCACACACGTGCTGCTGTCTTTCTTTCTTTCTCTCTCTCTCTCGTACTCATCTATGCACCAACCACCAACTTACACTTCGCTTGGGCCGCTGAACGGGTCCACGTGGGCCTCGCTGGTGACGTACGCAGACGTGATGCCGCCGTCGACAACGAACGACGTGCCCGTGACGTACGACGCGTCATCGCTGGCCAAGAACAGAGCCGCCTTCGCCATCTCCGCGGCTTCGCCGAATCTTCCCATCGGCACGTGCACGAGGCGGCGCTGCTTCTTCTCCTCCGTGTCCAGGAACTTCTGCAGCAGCTCCGTGTTCAGCGGGCCGGGGCACAGCGCGTTCACGCGGATGTTCTCGCGCGCGTGGATCACCGCGAGCTCGCGGGTCATCGCGATCACCGCTCCCTTGCTCGACGTGTACGCCAGCTGCGGCGTGGCCGCGCCGAGGATGCCCACGAACGACGCCGTGTTGATGATCGAGCCTCCGCCCGCGCGGCGGATCGCCGGGATCGCGTACTTGCAGCCGAAGAACACGCCCTTGACGTTGATGTTCATCGTCAGGTCCCACACGTCCTCCTCCGTGTTGATCGCGTCGTCGTCGCTGCTGTGCATGATGCCGGCGTTGTTGAAGAGGATGTTGAGCTTGCCGAACTCCTTCTCCGCGACGTTGATCATGTTCTCCACCTCGCTCTTCTTGGACACGTCCACCTTGAGCGCGCGCGCGACGACGTCCTTGGAGCCGCCGAACTTCTTGAGCTCCTCGTGCACCAAGTGCACGGTCTCGGCCGCGGCCTCCTCGTTCAGGTCGGCGCACACGACGCGCGCACCCTGCTTGGCGAAGAGGATCGCGGACTTGCGGCCGATGCCGCCGGCGGCGCCGGTGATCACGGCCACCTGGCCGGCGAGACGGGTTCCGATGGCGCTCATGATGGGGATGGAGTGGAGCTTGGGAGCTGGAAAAAAGGGGCGACTTGAGCGGAAGACGGCGCGTTTGCGAATGCGCAGCCGCAGAGGACAACAAATCCAGTGGGATTTGTTCTTGCATTGAACTCGCAGAAATGACAGATTCTTCTTCGAATGACAGATTCTTCTTAACACAAGCGCCGTTTCTGTTTTGGCAAACAACAATTATCTCTTCGACTTCTTTTTGACAAATAGCAGCAATCTTTGCTTTTGACAAAAAGAAAAACACAGCGATCCCCTGGTTTTGTCCAAAAAAGAAAAGCAATTTGTAATTCGCCAGAACTGACGTGAAAGTCATGGTTATTTGCCAGAACTGGAGCAAGATGGTGCCTTTTCAACTGCAAAAAAGAGGATTACTGAAACGCCAAAACTGGGTTGGCGAGATGGTCCTCTCCTATTGGCTAAAATGATTCGATTGCTGCGTCATCATGGATCGGAGTCGAGACACGTCGCGATCAAGCACTGGTCTCGACTTGTTTCGACACACTGAGGTTTTTGCCGGGTCTCAACAATGATGGTCATTGACCGACTTGACAAACGTGAATAACGGGATTGAGGTGTCACTTATAGTGTCAATCGGTGTTCAAGAGAAACCACTTCACAATCTTAGAGCTGTGACCCAACGATGCCAGCATCTCCTCTCACTCCGTCGTCACAAAAGACCAATCGATTACCGGCTACTACGAAGTACTTGCATCCGTTCGACCCACCCGTGCTTGAGCGCTGCAGCGTTGTGAGGGAGTCGTTGCAATGCCGAGATATCTCTAAAACAAGCAGCCACTATACCCGAATGTCACTGTTATTCAGCTTGAAATCCTTCGCTCACCTGTGAGTCGTGTGGAAACTGACATGCCCCACCTTGTATTGCTCCATTCCGCTGCATAGCAAAAGCCGTGAGAGCTTAGCATGAGAGATCGCTGTCGCGCACCTGTGGACCCATTTGTTGACTTGACATGCATCCTGTTTATCCTTTTCCATACGAAATTTAACAGCACTGACTCCACTCGCGTGCCTTTCTTTTTGGTTCAAATGCGCGTTATTCGATGGTGTACCACAATCCATTTGATGATGAAAGGGCACAGTGAGTCAGCGTCTGAAGCCTGCCTCCGAACCGGATGGGGGCGTTCGAGTGATCATCCTGTTGACCTCGTCACTTTTCCAATCTGCACTTCGTCCAGTTGCACGCATCGGTCTTCTGATTGCTCGTCGCTTCTGCTGCAGGTGGCTCGCAGCATCGTCATGAGGCTCCATGGGGTACTCTGTACTGTAGCTGTTCTCGACCGCTGCTGTATATTGGTGCAGCAGCTCAGCTCTCCGAAGCGAAAGGCTCAATCGTAGCTCTTCGCTCTTCTTTCATTCGCAAACTCTCCTCGTCAGCAGCAGAGCTCCAGTTCACAGACCTCCTCACTGTACACACACAAAGCGACAATGAAGTTCTTCGCCGCACTCTCGGCAGCGCTGCTGGTGACGCTCGGCTCGCTCTCGCACGTGGACGCGCACTCGTGGCTCACCAAGCCCGTGTCCCGCGAGACCGGGTCCCGCGGCGACATCGAGGGCCAGATCGGCTGTCCGAGCAACACGCCCGGCCGCTCGACGTCGTTCCGCGCCGGCGAGACCATCGACGTGGGCTACTGGCGCAACAACCACCTGGGCGGCTTCATCCGCTGGTCCATCGCGCCGCGCGGCCAGGAGTCCAAGGCGACGTTCGACAACAACGCGTTCTTCTACACGTGCCGCGAGTCCGGACCGACGTGCCTCCCGAAAGGCGCCAACACCCGGTACGCCGGCGACAGCAGCGGCGACAACTCGATCAGCTGCGGCGACAAGATCACGCTCCCCGACTGGCTGCGGGCGGGCGACTACGTGCTCCAGTGGACCTGGTTCGGCGCCGGCTCGAGCTCCGGCAACATCGGCTGGGCCGAGCCGCAGTTCCGCTCGTGCGCGGACATCAAGCTGACCACGTCCGGCACCAAGTCCGCTGCGCCGAGCTGCCCGGCGTTCGTCGGCGGTGATCGCGTGACCAAGCTGGAGAACAAGGGCAACAACCAGTGCTTCTACTTTTACACGACGGACATCGTCAACTCGCAGTACAAGGGGAGCAACACGGACTACGAGAAGAACTACAAGTTCGGCATCCCGGGTCCAGTCCAGCGCTGCAGCGGCGGTGGTGGCGTGATGGCAAAAACGGCGGTGGCAACGCCTCCCCATCAGCATCTCCAACAGCCTCGGGTGGCAACGTCCGTCCAGCGACCCCACCTGCATCGGGAGGCAACACCCGTCCAGCGACGCCGCCAGCATCTAACTCGACCCCGGAGCCGAAGAACACCCGCCGAGTCCGTGGCACGCCCAAGCCAGGTAATAAGGGCACTGTCGGCGGCGAGGCGGACCTCGAGTCTGCGTCGACGCCAGCTCCGGCGGTGACGCCAAAGGCCAGCTGCAAGACCAAGCGCCGCAACTAGGGTACTAGCACTTGGCGCTGAAATGCTCCGTTGAGCGTGTTGGTGTACCTGAGTAAATTGTACAGGCTACAAGGGCAACATGTTCACCTGCCGTCTTTTGCTTCCAGAGGTTGTGGTGTTTTCATATCTTCTTCATGTAAACAAAATCAAACTGATTCAAAGTGCATTTGTAAACGAGCAACCGATTTGTGACGGACTGAGTTTAATCATGCAGCAAACTGCTAGACTTCAGGATTCTGACAGGGTCTTGAAATGAAGCTCCACTCATGTCCTCACATGAAATAGTCTGGTGGTCTTGTCTTGTCTTGGTCGCTGTCGCTGTCGCTGTCGCTGTCTAGTCCTCAGATCAATTGTCTAGGTCAGTATACATGATACAAGATCGATCCATTTTCCTGTATTCAGTATAATATCTACAAGAAGCTGAAAAGTGGAGCAATAAATAGCTTATGGTATTTATGCATGAAAGTCGTGGGCTCTCGTCAGCCCCAAAGCAGCACATGCTGCCCAACTTACACATGGTCATGGCCTGAAAACAAACAAGCTGGCCAAGCAGTTCTGGAAAGCGTGCGGTTGACTCGTTTCAGATCAACATCCCCAGTATAATGTTGCAACGGTATATTGGGGCTTATTAGCTATATTTTTCACTACCGGTAGGTGAAACACGTATGTTGATGTGACACTGAAGTCAATCCACCGCCTTCGCCTTCCACCCAACAATCCTGCATGCTAAATGAACGTATTATACCTGTCGACAACAATTGCTTCTTCAACACTGCTCTATTGAGCTCAATTTGGTACACCGTCTTCTCCTGCTACAACGACAAGCGAGTAGCGTGACATCGAGATCTGCCGATTCGCGCGACTTGCAATGCGTGTAGCCATCGAAGTGTAGACCTTCGTCTACTAACCACGGGTAAGGCTTGCTTGGCTTACCCGCGTAGCTTACTGTAGCAGTACCAAACGGATGACTTGGAAACGTGTAGCTATTTCCATGTACACAGTAAATATATCGGAAATGTCGCCCTTCGTCTACTTACCGCGGTTTGTATGCAAGTGACACTTGGCTCGTTTTTGCGCTTGCTCACACATTCAACGCCCAGTTTCAACGTGCCTTTCATACTCCATAGTTCTATCATAGAGTATTTATCTTCACTCAAAAAACGTGAAATCGGTATCTAAATCAGCTAGATGCAGGTCACACCAATAAACAGGTGAGTATAAAAACCATCAGCCTTGACAAGCATCGCATCATCTGGTCTGCGACCTTCAGCCATCGAGCTTCATCCAGCTCTCTCTCTCTCTCTCTCTCTCTCTCTCTCTCTCGCGACTGGAAGGAAAGAAGCGCGCGCAGCACGTTGAGCAGCCATTCCGAAATCCGCCGCCTGCAGCACAAGCAAGAAGCATCACGCCCTTCCACAACCAACCAGTCGCCATGCCTCTGAACGCTGCCGTGGACTCCCGCGACGTGCCGGTCGTGAGCTACGAGGACCTGGTGAACAAGGCGGACCTCTCGCGCGCCATCGAGGAGGCGTTCGGCTACGACGGCATGGGCATCCTCACGGTCAGCGGCGTGCCGGGCCTCAACCCCAAGCGCGAGAAGCTGCTGCCGCTCGCCTTCCAGTACGTATACGTCGTTTACATGTGTGTGCCTACCAATAATGTGTTGCGCTAGAGCTGACTTGTGTGCGTGCGGGTGTTGTGTTGTCTTCTCGTGTTTCAGATTCGCCAACATGCCGGACGAGGTGAAGGACCGCTGCACGCTGGAGAAGGCGTACTACAGCTTCGGCTGGAGCCACGGCAAGGAGAACCTGCAGGGCAAGCCGGACTACTCCAAGGGCTCGTACTACAACAACCCCGAGTCGAACGACCCCACGAGCGGCGACGAGGAGCTCATTGAGAAGTTCCCGTCGTTCTTCCACCCCAACATCTGGCCGAAAGAAGGTGCGAATAGAAAGCGCTTGTGTAAATGGATAGGCGTTCTGTGTATGCGCATGTGCTCACCATCAAATCGTTGTTATTGTACCTGCGCTTGGAACAACAGAGCTCCCAGCGCTCGAGACCGCGTTCATGGACCTGGGCCAGCTCATCGTGGACACGGGCATCCTCGTGGCGCACCAGTGCGACAAGTTCGTCGAGTCCAAGAGCGCCGAGTACGAGCGCGGCAAGCTGCACCGCATCATCAGCACGGTCAAGTGCTCCAAGGCGCGCCTGCTGCACTACTACGCGTTGTCGGAGGAGGCGATCGCCAAGCAGCAGCAGGCGCAGACGCTCGAGGAGTCGTTCTCCTGGTGCGGCTGGCACAACGACCACGGCGCGCTCACGGGCCTCGTGCAGGCGATCTTCACGGACATGGAAGGTAACGTCGTGCCGAACCCGGACCCGGCCGCGGGTCTCTACGTGAAGAACCGCAAGGGCGAGATCATCAAGGCGAACATCCCGTCGGGCCACCTCGTGTTCCAGATCGGCGAGTCGTCGCAGATCCTCTCGGGCGGCATCCTGCAGGCCACGCCGCACGCCGTGCGCGGGCCGCAGGTCACGGGCGTGAACCGCGAGACGCTCGCCGTGTTCATGCAGCCGCGTCCGCACGAGCTCATGGCGATCCCGAGCGGCGACCCGCAGGTGGCGGGCAAGACCGAGAACCTGCCCAAGGGCGTGCCGCCGCTGCTCTCGCGCTGGCAGAACGAGATGAACTACGACGAGTTCACGCAGGCCACCTTCAAGGCCTACTACTAAATGGCTCCAGCTGTACTGTACTGTACGTAGCTCTTGGTGGGCAACTCAACACTCAACACACACATATAACACACATAACACAATCAAAATGCTATCTATCCCCCATTAAACGCTCTGACTCACACACACTCTCTCTCTCTTAGTCTTGCTTCACCTTGTCGTCTTGTTCGTGGCTCTTTGATGGCAGCGCGTAGCTGAGCACGAGGCAGGCGCGCGGCTCCAAGTGGCGGTAGTAGTCCTCGAGCCGCGCCTCCTGCGCGAAGCCCATCTGCTCGTAGAACGCGATGCCGTCGTCGTTGCCCACGTGCACGTGCAAGCGGACGCTCTCCACGCGCACCGCGTCCTCCAGCAGCGCCTCGGTCTGCCGGATCACCCTGTCGATGAGCTGCCGGCCGATCCCCTGGCGCCTGAAGGCAGGCTCCACCGCCAGCGTGCGGATGTGCACCGCTCGGTACGGCGCCTCGTACTCGGCGATGATCGCCCCCACCACCTTGGTGCTAGCAATGTTGCTCTTATTAGAGGCGTCCTTACCATTACCATCACTCTCCACTGTTGCTGTTGCCGTTGATTTGGCCACTGCCGCCCAGGAGAGCTGGTTGTCGTCGCGAGCCGCGCGCCGGTAGCAGAACTCGGGGCACTGCACGGGCAGCACGCCCAGGTTGAGCTTACGCACCTGCTTGACGAGCTCTGGCGCGTTCGTGAGGCAACGCAGCTCCATACTGTCGCTTGTAACAGCAGAGACGAGCGTGCTTTGGGTGGTGTCGTCTTGCGCTTGTGCTTCTTCTTGGTCTTCTTCGTCGCGATGGCGCTTCATGGTCGTGGCTTCACAGGCAAAGGCCGCGCGGTGCTCTGCTTCCCGCGCGACGGACTCTGGTTCCAGGGCTACGTCTTCCTGCAGGACCCGGAGGAGGAGGCCACGCAGATCGGGATCCTCGCGGAAGAACTGCCAGTTGATGACTGGAATGTACTTTTATAAATGAGAGTTTTAATACGTGTGAGGTGGGTGGTAGGTGGTGACAATTTCTAATGTGTGTGTGTGTGTCTATCTGTCTGTTTGTTCCATTACAACAGTGTGCGCTGTCCGAATGGAGGGTACAAGGAGTACCGCCTGACGCTCATGCATTTCGATGTGAGTTGGTAGATATTAGTATCCCACCCATATTGATCTGAACTTTGCTTGCTCTAGACTGACCGCTATTGTTCTCGATTGCTTGTATGGAGCAGGTTGACCGAGAAGCGACGATCGTGGTGGCGAAGACCGGCGGCGATTTCTGCCAACTGCGCGCTGACGAGCTCCACTTTGAGTCCACGATGCTGCTGGTGCGGGTTCTGTGATTCTACAACTATGCTGATCGCGTTCAGTCCTTGAGTGTGTGGGGTAGCAGAAGAGAGATCTCACGTTGCTTGTGCTGATTGACCATGAGCAGACGGATCAGCAGGCGGTGGACGCGATCCGAAAGTACTTTCCGACCATCGCAGCACGCGCAAAGGGCGACGAGGTGGGTCTTCATCGTGCGTATTTACTGTTCATTGTTCTCTGTCCATCGTTGATCTGCTGTGGTCTGACAGCATTGCTCTTTATTTCACATTGCATAGTCCATCCTGGAAGACTGCTTGGTCTGCTTTGGCGACATTGAGATCACGGACATCGACTTTCAACCCAAGACGCATCACGAGTTGACTGGATAAACATATCGGTAACCAACCACCTGGTGAAAACAGCATTCTTCCGATTATTCAAAACCTACGATGCACTCACGCCTCAATTGTCCAAGATGTCGTCGATCTCCTGTGCACCAGCCACACTCGAGCACATGAGCCGGAACGAGAGCGAGACCTTGACATGCAACGCACCGCTGGGCACTTCGTCCAGCGGGAGCCAGCAGTCGATCGGGCTCCCAGACGTGAGCTGGTTGAGAGCGACCTAGAAGACACGATAAATACGAGAATGCAACAAATGTGTGAGTGAGTGAGTGTGATAACCCAAAAGCTGCCATCGGCAGTATTTGTTTGCTGGTCTTACCTTTCCTTTCCCCATAAAGTGGTGCGGCATGAGCTTGTTCTTGTGGAAGACCGAGCAGTTGAGCAAGATCGGCGGGCCAGTGTACATCGCCTGGAAGAGCGACTCGAGCCCACGCGCTGCGCTCTTGCTCTCTTCCGTGACGCTCGTGCTCCACGCATTCTCGATCGAGCCAATGCTGCCACTAAGTTGTCCCGACGATTTATCAGAAGAAGAAGAAGAGGAAGAGCTGCTGCTGCGCAAGTGCACGTGGTGCGTCGGGATCGCGAATCGGAATGAAAACCGGTCCTCCTTCTCGCCCCATCGAGGGTTCACGCCACCAATACCAACACGACTGCGATGCGTCTGGATGCTCCACGAATCCGCTGTGGCACAGTGCTTGCTGTCGTACGCAAGCTCGAGGAAGACGTACGGGTCGCTCTGCAAGTCATGGATGGACACACAAAGAACGGTTAGACCGAGGCTCAAGAAAACTCTGATCGAAGCAACTCTTCGTACCGTGTGCATGATCCAGCCGCATGGGATCAAGTCTCGCCCTTCAACCAGAGTGACCTAGCAACGCACAACCATTTCGTAAACAGTGTCAGTCATTCATAGCAAAAGCTTCAATCACGTGATATCGAGAAGTGTTATCTTACCGACAAGACGCCAATGAACCGGTGCGGCAGCCCAACCTCCCGGAACATCGCGTTCCGCTGCGATCGCGCGTGGATCTCCACCAGGAACGGCACTTTCTGGTCTTCTTCCGCGGCGCAATGCTGCTTCTGTTCACTCCCATTGTCAGTGTTACTAGAACCACTAGCAGCAGTTCGCGGAGAGTAGCCGCCGTCCAGTTGGTACTGCGTGATGGACGTGACGAGCCAGCCTTCGCCGCACGTCGACTTCCACATCTCGACGAGCTCGTTGTCGCCAAACACACTCGCGATGACATTGTCGCAGGTCTCGGCGCAAATGGGACTGAGGCGGTCCCACCCGAGCTCCACGTGGCGCGGCGCGTGCATCTTGTGCATGTAGCGCAGCACGCTCTCGACCGCTTCGACCTCCCACAGGTTCACGAACATGACCGCTTCGTTGAAGAGCTTCTCCGAGACCTCATTCGTGGGTTCAAGAACTTGGCAGAGCGTCGTCGATTTCTCAGCAGCGTCATCATTGTCATCGTCACTGTCCTCAGTACCAGGGGGGCTGTCTCCTTCGTGGTGATGCGATCCCCTGTCCTTGTCATGATGGCTGCCAGAAAAGAAATGGTGGTGCTCTTGACCGAGTTGCTGGACCAATAGACGAAGCTTCCGGGCTTTGCAACATCTCTTGAGAAACTGGTGGCAGTCGTCGGCAGTCGAGTAGATCTTGCTTCTCGAGAACCAGTCGAACGCGTCCTGCACGAGGAAGCACTTGACGTGTACGCGCGGGTCCACGCGGAAGCGACGCAAGCACGCCGCCACGCCCAAGCGCGGGTGCTGCATCAGCAGCAGGATGTAGTCGTCGCTCTTCTTCACCAGCTCTGCGTGGATCGCCTCGCTGATGCCGATCTCGTGGAGGAAAGCCCGCAGGGGGTCGCACTGCTGCTCGTCAGTGTTGTGGTGGACTTGCGTCGAAAGGTGGTGGAGGTGGAAATGTGGTAAATGGAGGTGGTGTGGGTGAAGCTGTTCGTGAGCTTTGTCATTGTCAGCATGTTCTCCGACCTGCTCTGCCAACTTGAGTGCCGAGCCGTCGAGACCGTACAATCCGCAGAGACACGCCACTTCCTTGACCGAGTAGTCGAACTCACAGCGCAAGTGTGACTCCATGAGCGAGTACCAGCGCTTAATGCCGTCGAGCGGTCCTTCTTCCAGGAACTTCCACATCTTGCGAGGCGTGAACAGCGAACTGGAGATGTCCAGCTCTTCCAGGTCCTTCCGCACCTCGTTCGCGCCAGTGAACTCGCTCAGGAACACCTGTGAGCGCGCGTAGTGCGTGCGCAAGATCGAGACCATGAGGATGAGCGTGTACATCTTGCGCAGCTTTCGCCAGTGAGCTGCTATTTTCTCTCGCGTCGTCGGCGGTGCAACTGCTATCACTGTCTGCTCTCCACTTCCACCGCCGACACTTCTATCTTCGCCCCCTTCCTTACCATGTCTGCCTTGAAGATACAGCGCGACGGTCTCGAGAAAAGTGTACCCGAACGTCCCTGCAAAGTTCCACGTCTTTGGGTCCGAGGTGCTCGTGGCTTCTTGCTGCTGCAGTTTCCGAATCATGCTCAGGTTTTGCTCAAACGAGAACATGCTCAGCTCCGCAAAGTAGTCTTCATCTGAGACTCCGCTGCGCTCCTTCACGTTCACGACTACAGCCAGAATACAAAATGAGAATGAGCAGTTAGAACACCAAGACCAACAGCAACCACCACCAGCGTGTCATAACTTACAGAATGGCGCCAGGATCGCTTCATGGATGATACTCGACTGGTGGCGACTCCAGCCGAGGAAGATGCACCCCGTGCGCACCGCGACCGCGACCTGCGCGACGACGCTGTTGGGGAGCTGGAGCTGCCCCTGCGCGTCCAGGTTGAGAATGTAGCAGAGCTGGATCGTCAGTCCTTCCCAGTCGCGATAGATGTCGTCCGTAATCTTGCAGGACGCGAACGTCGAGCACGAGTGCAACATCGAGAGCGAGACGTACTGGATCCACTTGCACAGCGTCGACGAGCGTCCCAGCTCGGACAGCAAGAAGCACACCTCGACTATGTGCAAGTACGCGTGCGGCTGCATCACGCCGAGCGCAGCTTCGACCACGTAGTTGCGGTCCACTTGGAATTGCTGGCACAGCGGCGCGCAGAGCTCTTCGAGGAACTCCTTGTGCGGCTCAGCGCGGAAGTGCTTGGCTGCAGGATCGTAGTGTCGGAAACAGAGATCCAGCTCGGCGCGGAAGTGGCTGATCATCTCACGGGCGACGCGGATACCGATCATCTTCCCGACAAACGCGGACGACGACCACCGTCGGCACTCGATGTCTGCGATCTGCGCCTTGAGCCACGGCGCATTCGGGGTCTGCTTCTCGCTAGGCTGTAAGAGCAGGCGCGATAGGTTCGTCGTGTTGGATCGTAGAAAGAGATGGCGCTTGTCATTTGGATCATCAATGCCATTAGAGGAGGACGAGGACAAGTCCAGCTGGTGCATGTCGCTCATGCGTCGCGGCGAAGAGCTCCACGGAGATCTGGGCTCGTAGGAGGAACGAGGGGTCTTCACGAACAGCTCGGGTTTATTCAGGTTGCGCATCGACGATCGCACTCTCGGAGACACAATGTCGTTTCGCTCATGAGCTGCTTGTGATTCTCCATCAGCAAGCGCAGGAGCACTAGGATCGCCAGATTCAGCGGCTGCAATCTCAAAGCGAGCGTGAACATTCACGAGGTGACGCGCTTGGAGCATTTCGATCAGCGCCGTGTCGCTCAGTCCATTCCGCTTGCACGCGTACGCCGAGAACGAGAACGCGTGCTCGATATCCGTAGTCGACGCCAACTTCCTTCGAGTTGTCGTCGCGGAGACCATCGTCTCACTCGCGTCTCCTAACGCAAGCGCTCGCTTCTGTTTCTTCATCGCCCAGCTGATCAGCGCCGAGTTGACGCTCGAGTGGAGGTACTGGAAGTAGATCGGAATCGACGTCAAGTTGACGTAGAAGTGGACGACAGCCTTGCAGCGAATCGACACGTCGCTCTGAGTGTGCTTTGGGTGCGCGGTGGCAGCGTCTGCAGCGTCGACAGCCTGGGAAAGCGGCAGCAGCACGGTCGACGCCTGCTCAAAGTCCTCGAGCCACCACAGCGCGCAGCTCTCCATCCAGCGGTCTTTCTTCTCGCGGAAGTGAGGCACAATGTCCTGCTCCAGCAGACTCCTCGTGACTTCCTCCGCACCCGTGACGTCGTGTTGCGAGGCACTGCTGATGAAATCTTGCTGGAATTTGTCGCTCGTACGGTACTCCACAAGCCTCGAAACAATGAGCGCTAGGCTTGGATCCGACATCCGCACTGCGAGCACGCGCAGCGCCTCTTGCAGTCGAGGCGGCTCGCAGATGAGGAAGAATGCTGCCGCGGTCTCGTACTGCTTCTTACTGAGCAATGAGTACGCGTTCTTGACTGCCGCGTTGCACCAGCGCTCTTGCGAGAAGTCATGATCCAGGAACAACGCCAGTTTCTAGCAAAACAAAGCATCACAATAAGAAGTCAGTCAACACACACTGCTTTATCATGAAGCAGAGGCACTTTGTGTTTGTCACCTTGTTCTGCTCGGCTTTGGAGATCTTCGCGAGCGCTCCCAGCACGTTCTTCTTCCCCAGCGCGACGTAGAACAGACACACGTCCATGGCATCTTTTGTCCTCGCGAACGTGCTTTTCGCGAGCCTACACAGTTGAAAACACGACAAAGTGTTAGTGATCCCATCCACGTTTGCTAATAGCAAATTGCAGTTCTCCTGATGCTATGGACTCACCGCTCGACAATGGTGCGCAGATCCTTTGTGTTCTTCACCCAGAGACCGAGCCACATGGGTCGGAGATCGTCCCAACTCGCTTGCGGGCGGACGCAGTTGTCCAGTAGAAACTGTTGCGAGTCGGAATGAAGAGCCCAGAGGATTCCTGAAGACGGCGATTCTTCAAGCCCCGATGAGTGGAACGACTGGTGGTCCTTGAAGCCTCGATCTCCATTGTACTCTTTCTCTGGTTCTTCTCTATCACCGCCGTTGTGACTGTAGCTGCTGCTCGCGTTTGGTGTAAACTTCGGATCGCTGAGCACACTTTTGAGCGATTTTGCGAAAATGTGGGACGACAAGTAGCGCTTTGCTCCCAGATCGGCAGCGGAGGCGTCCATCTCGAACCCGAGGGACTGCACAGCGTCGATGTAGTGCAAAATCGCCTTCATCTCCAGAAAGTGCTCCTCGTCGAAGGACGCAAACAGGAGCGCGCCATTCTCCTTATACTCGGTGTCAATGTGCAGGAGGAGCGCATCGATCGCTTCCGAGATGACGCTCACCTCGCTTTTGTCCAGCCGCGCGATGCTGCGGCTGTCGCTCTTTGGCGTTGGCTGGTACGAGAAAATGTCGTCACTCTCTGCTAATGACTCACCGAAGAGATGCTCGGCTTTGCTCATCTCCTTTATGTGCACCGCAGTCGAGTACCGTCCGACAGAGTCTCGTCGACCAAGAGAACCCATTCCTGTACGTGCCGCTGAGTACGAGAGCACGCCACTTCGCGCACTCACTTGCGCCGACACTCTGTCTTCAATTACTTTTGCGAGAAGCTTGAGCATCTGGACTGCGTCTTTGAACGCCTTGGAGAACTCGTACGCCGGCTGGTCGCCTGCGAGCTGCGTGTCCTTCACGCCCACGCGAGCGTGCATGCCGAACAGCGTCGTGATGATCACGTACGGATGCCAGATCGGGAGCTTCTGCGGAGACTCGGCAGCTTTCCAGTCCATCGAGTACTGCAGCAACGTTCCCGGCTCGTCCCATTTGCCAAGCACATCAGGCATTTCATTCGACACTGGCGTATTCGTATTCTCGTCGTGTCCGTTGCTTCCAAGTGGCTGGTTGTTGCTAGGAATGCTGCTGCTCTTTTTCAAGAAGCCGCCGCCAATCAGTAGCGCCGACGAGTCTCGCGTGCAGTCAAAGATCGAGTGCGGCGTCACAATGTCGTCACCAATCTGCACCCAGCGATGTACGTTCATGTCGTACTGGTACAAGACGATCCCGGAACTGTAGTGCACCGCGAGCACATCCACGTTGAACTCCACGTGCGCATTGCACCAGCAGAACCCCAAAATGTTGCCCCTCCCAGCAGAAGCAATCGATTCTTCGAGACGCAAGATACCCAAACCCGACTCGGCTTCGTAGATGTGCAGCGTGTCTGGCTTGGCGATGTCCAAGACAGCGATGCGGTTCGGATCGTCCACTTCAATGTGGTGAACGCCGTCATAGTTAGGACCAGGATGAGTAGCAGGTGCTCCATTACCATCACTCGGATCGACGTACCCACGACGGAAGAACTTGTCAAACGATGCGCCACCATTTGCTGTTGGTGCATAGTCTTGAGGCACGATGCTCTTTTGCAGATCACCAGCAGCAGTAGTAGTAGTAGTAGTAGTAGTACACACTGTGCTCATTAGCGTGAACGTCAGCTTCTCACCGGAAAGGCGGCACCTCCAGTGCTGAATTGAGCCGCTCGCGTCGCCCATAAACAGCAGCGAGTTGAGTCCCGAATGGGTCTCCCCCTGCTTCTTGCTGGAGAACGCGCGCTGACGGTAGTCTCGCTCGCCCGCAATGGACGAAATGTCGTGCTTCCTCAGAATTGTGTAGTTCTCAATACTCAGGGGCGACAACTCGTACGATTTTGAAGAGGACGACTGAACGCCTTTCCACGCGCTCAGCTTCCCAGGCAAAGACGTGAGTCCGAAGAGCAGCACGGTGTTCGGCGCGTACTCTCCGTCGTCTGCGTACACGGGGCACACGCACAGCAACGCAAGACTCGATGCCGCTTTCACACGAAGCAGCTGGCACCATCCGCCGTACATGGACACATTTCCCGCGTGGACCACATGCGAGTGCTCTAGATTCTCCATCACTGACGACAGGAAACTGGTTCGGAGCTTCTGCGAGTGCGCCTCCACCGATCTCGCGTCCGATTCGTCGTCGTCCGTGGACGCGGCAGTCGCAGGCGAGTGTGGTGGCACGGAGTCGCTGTCCGACGATTTCAAAACCGTGTTGCCAAACCTACTGTTGGGGATGTCAACGCTTGCCAGGATTGGCGCGCGAGTCGCCGCGGATTTCGCTCGAAAGCGGACGACAAACACTTCGTCGATCGGAATCGCGTCCAGTAGTTCCTGCACTTCAGCGGGGCTTTTGCCCGTCAGATTCGTGTTGTTGAGCCCGACAATCTCATCTCCGAGCGAGACCTGGTCGACCGCACTTCTCTTGCTGGAACTTGTCAGCTCAGACACGACGAGCTTCCCACCTCTGCTCTCGAGCGAGAATCCGATCCCCAGTTGCTCGTGTTTGTGGAAAACCGCCTCGTACTCGGCTCTCGACTCGCCCGTGCTGTAATCAAAGAACGTCCACGGCGAGACACTCGGCGATCGTCCGAATTCGTGGCGGCTGCTGGGGCTTCTCTCGCGAGTTCTCTTTGGGGACGACACGACGCCCGCAGCATTGGCAGCTCGACCGTACACTTCAATTGTGCCGGACGCAAACGCGACGAGCAGCAGTGGCGTCGCATCGAAATGAAGAGTTGGGACCCACTGGACAGAGAGCACTTCGCCGCAGTCTGGCGCGCACGCCAGGACCCCCGAGGGGATCAGGCGCGACTCGGCGGAGAACGCGGAGAACGAGATCCAGAAGATCAGGATCTCGTAGCGTCTCTCTTGGTGGCCATTCGCTGCTCCTTCCGTTGTAGTTGACGGTGACGGCTCAGCGCCGACACTCGCGATCAACGGCAGCGACGGGTGCGCGGCAAGCGCCGAGATCGAGCCCGAGTGACTCCGGTACCAGCTCTTCCTCTTGACGTGCGGTCTTCGTGACGCGCGTGCGACTGCGACGTTGTACGAGAGGATGATGTTGTCGGTGCGCTGCAGCACGATGTCGAGCGTCGACGGGATCTCGAAATAGTCCTGCGAGAAGTACGCCATGATGCAGATCTCGCTCAGCGGCTCCGTGACGTCCTCTGGAGCCAAGTTCACTGATGCTGGATTTGAATGCTTGTGCTGCTCGCTCTCTTCGCCGTTGACCTGGATGCAGACTCCGGTCTCTTCGATTCTCGGCGTGGACGTTGGAATGCCAATCAACCGCCAGAGGTGCAGGATGCCGCGTCGGTCGACCCCTGAGACCCAATCGATCTGGCTCTGGTTCTGCTCGTGCGTGCTGCCAAACTTCTCTTCGCTGATGTTCCGGTTCTTCGAGAGCACCCACCGGAAATTGTCGATCGGCTCGTGTGGCTGATACACGAGCACTGCAATGAACACTGGGGTTGTTGTAGTACCTTGGACTGGTACATCGCTACTGCTATCATAGTCGCGCTCGGTCCAGATGCGGATCACGCGAGATGCCGAGCACGTGAGCAGCACGCGCGAAGGCTCAAACCACTGCGACTTGTGCGACCCGTCGAGCGCGCGAGCGGCGTGCAGCTGCGTGTTCGCGGGCTTCCACGAGTAGTACACGACCGGGTCCGGGTGCGCGAGCTCGTCCACGCGCACCACTCGTTTCTTGCTGAAGCGTGCGGTCGTGGTGGCTTGTTCGTGGGCATCTCCTTCTTCTTGAGCAGTGTCGTCTGTCATTCGCCACACTTTCAGCCTGCTCTGCCCCGCTTTCAGAGACCCAAACACGTACTCGGACGGCGAGAACTTGACGATCTCGTTGCCCGTTGCTTCGAAATGGTCGGTACTGCTGCGCCAGAGCAGCTGCGCATGCGGGATCGCGTCCGCTGTAGCAGCAGCAGTTGATGACAACGCGCTCGCTTCTTCGTAGTTGCGGATGTCGAGGATGCCGATCCCGTCTCTATCGGAAAACAAGAGTCGCTCGGCGCACCGGGAGAACGAGAAGCTGTAGATCGCGTTGGTATCATGCAACGGCAACTGCCACATTGGCGCGAACTGCACCTTCTTCAGGCTCTTGTTGTTGTTGTTGTTGTTGTTATGGCGATGGACAGCAGTACCACCATCAGGACGATCGTCTAAAGCATCGTCAGCGACGAGCTGCGGCGCGTGGACGATGAGCTGCGTGGCCGAGAGCGACGCGAGCTTGGCGTGGAAGGCGCTCCAGCGCACCTTGGCGATGGCGCTCGCGTGGCCCGAGCGCGCGATGGTGCTGAGCAGGATGAAGTCGTCGGAGTCGTAGAGGTGGATCTGCTGCTGCGTGGGCACGGCCACCACGTTGCGCCCGTCCACGCGCACCCAGCTCCACGCGCGCATGTTGCTCCGGCCATTCTTCTTCGCGCCGCTGTCACGGCTGCTCATGGCTGGTGTTGTTGTGTGCCAGTCAAGCTTCAAGTGGCACAGAAAAGTGAGATCCTCCGCGGATACGCACAGTAACCCTTCGTATAAGTACGCATTTATATTTTTGCGCGTACTTAGTATACTTTACTATTGACTTTTTACTGCGGTATTAGTGCGACAGTCGAGCCGTGCCTTTGAGCCTATTCTAAAAGTTTAAAGAAAGAAAATAGTTTAATTTTGTGAAGTACGAATAGAAATTTAGGATACGTTTCCTATTTTTCACACATTGGTCGTTCTTCCATTTGTTTTCCCCCAAACTTAA
>JAADVK010000360.1:0-28828 GCA_023334975.1 Globisporangium sylvaticum
GTATCCTAAATTTCTATTCGTACTTCACAAAATTAAACTATTTTCTTTCTTTAAACTTTTAGAATGCTCAAAGGCAAGCAGCTTTCGGCTCAAGAACATTCTGTGCCTCCAGGGCTTTTGTTTCGGTATGCACACACGAGTGCATTGCACACAGCAGCGAGACAGGATCTGTTGTTTAGGTATGCTCACAGTTTCACATTCGAACAACCTTTCCGGATATAAGAGAGCGAAATGAATGCTGGTCTATTGGAATGTAGCCATTTCTTGATGGACATGATGGACATGCTGGCCAAAATGAAGAGCTCAGTCCGACAAGAGCCGTTTAATTAATGGTCAAGCTGAGCGCGAACTCGGCGCGTTTCGTTTAAGATTAAATGGCGTTTTGGATACATTTTGCAAGTCGTGTTTTTGATTTCCGGTTTTCAGTTTGCTAATAATATTTAAAAAGGTGTTTCTTGACATTTATCTTGCAAATTGTAATTAGATGGCCATTCTGCCGTCGGATGAGCGATGATTGATTCGGACACTCATTTTATGCTCCTTTTTACCAAGCTGTACACACTAGATAGTTTCTAATTGTCTATAGTAAAAGCTGAGAATATTAGAATCCCAGCACTTCAAGACAATCGGTTTCAAGAGAAAGTGGATTCGACTGCGCGATTTGAAAGTCCAAATGCAGTGTTCGATCACTAGGAGTCACTGTTGACAAAAAAGCAAGCGACGCCAACAACAGAAAAGAGCAAGAAGAGCAAGAAGACGACGATGGACAAGATCACGAGCTACATGCGCGTGACCAAGACGCGCAAGACGCGCGACGAGAAAGGCGTGGCGCATGCGCTTCACAAGGCGCCGCCCGCTGCTGCTGCTTCACCAGCGTCACCTGCAGCTAAGCACGCGCTCCCAACTTCAACATCGCCTGTTGAACAGCAGCAGGAGCCCCACGACGAAGACGGAGGACACATCCCTGAGTTCATCTACCGGGTATAGACTGCTCTCTCTCTCTCTCTCTCTCTCTCTATGATGCGACCACTATCGATTGGCGAATGGTTCTCTGATACACTGTGTATCTGCATGTATTGCTTCTCTTTGTGGTGCAGGTGGTCAAGTATGTGCGGAAGGGGCAGAGCGAGAAGCCGTCCAAAGAAGTGCTCAACGTCGTCAAGCACATCGAGGTGAAGCTGATGCGCATAATGCTTGGCTGAGTATGTTTATGTGTGGACTGCAGTGGCCCTGAATATCGTTTTGGTGTGTCCGTTTGTTTGTGTGCCGCAGACCCACTTCCGCATCCCTCCAGACTTTGAGCGAAGCCACAAGGTACGCGTGTGTCCCTCTTTGCGTGACGCTACGTGCACATGCGTACAGTATCTCAAAACAAACTTAAATGGCAATCCTTGTTGCTTGTGTACTCCCCCCGCAGTACGGTCCGCACAGTGGGCTGACGTTCGAGAGGCGCTTGATGAAAGCGTACTCGCTCAAGCTCCTGGAGCTCAAGAACCCAGAGAAAAACCCGCTTCCAGAGGCGATCTGCGTCACGTGCGCGCAGTTGGGCCACTCCCGTCATGGCTGTCCGGACGGGTTCTAAGCTGGAATTCGTTTGAAGTTCGAGAGCCAGTTGTTCGTTTTTGGACCTGGAACGAACGGGGAGATCCTCGGGACCCGGTGCTCACCGGCAGCTACATGATGAGCATGCAAGCTATCAAGACGTCGCTACCACCAAAGGAGTAGACTTTGGGAGATATCGTCACGGTAAGGCGTCTATACTATGTAGTTATCTGGATTTCTATGCATAATACATTGTTTGCGTTGTGGAAAACCAAAGTTGCTCTTCAAGATCAGCTACAGCAGTCGCCGCATTTCTCACGCGGCAATCAGAATCGAGCGGATCAAGAAGGACACGAACCCAAACACTTTGTCCACAACCGTGTCGACTCGGCGGGTTTCCGCTTGCTCGGGCGTCTCGTCCATGATCATCTGCAGCGTCGCGGCTTTGGGCTGGACGTAGGCCGCAAGTAGCGCGAGGATCAGCTTCCCGTGCGTGTTGCGATCGGCTTTGTAGAACTTTCGGCATTCCGAGTCATTCGGCACTCGGGACCCCGCTGGCACGTTGCCTTTGTGGAAAGCCATCATGTCCCGAGACCGCAAGATGGTATTCGTGAGAGCGTTGACTCTCGTTGCGAGCTCCATGTCGAGGTCCGCGTCCAGCAGCCCCCTCTTCTTGATCAGCTTCTTCAACTCGTCTTTCTCACGCGCCAGCACGCTGACCGCATTCGCCGGATACTCGGCGGCAAACGCCTCGAGGTGCGCTTCCACGATCTGTTTCTGCTCGCATTCCCACTTGGCCACTTGGTCGCTGATCACGGCGAGGTGCTTCTCATCCGTGATCCCCATTGCCTCCAGCGATGACGGCTTGGCGCACTGCAGCAACGCCTTACCGTCGCACTCGGCAAAGAGCGGTTCGTATTGCTCCAGGTGGTTCGTGCGCAGCCAGCGCTTGACATCCGTGCGCGTGTGTGGGGATGAGGTCGTTCTCGGAGCACACATCGAGGAGGTACGCGGGAATACTGAAGAAGAGCTTGCTGGGGAGGCCGAGTGTGTAGTCCCAGAGCCAGCCCCAGATCGTTTCCCACACGCCGCGCTCGAACTCGCTTTCAAGGTACCGCTCCGGTGGCTGAAGACAGCGAGGAGCTCAGGTCGATCTGCGAGTGGTGTCCCGCTCTGCGCTGGTCCCACCACGACTTCTGGGGACGACGGTACGAGGTTCTCTGATATAGCGACACGTGGGAGGGTAGTCGTAGCAATCTCCATTGGGGTCGAGATGCCTCCGGAGTTTGCATCGGAGGACTCGAGATCGATACCAACCGAATGGTGGGTCTCGGTACCATCTCCATCACCTGGAGTCTTCATGGCATGGCTGTTGGCGACTCCAGATGAAGCTGGGAATGGCAATGGCGCGCCTTCTTGTAAGGACACTGCGCTGCTCACGTCGATCGAATGGAAGTCGCCAGCGTTCTCATGCGTCGTCGAGGTCATGGTTGAGGTGCGGAGCTCGATGTATGGCGATTGGAAAGTGAGTCGTGAGTCACCGCGCGCTTGCTCGTGATGGGCGAAAAGCTCCTCGAATGTCTCCTTCCTTGTCCTGCTTACTGCGCTTGACTTCCTGCGCTTCGTTCGCTTCAGGTTTTTGACCCTCGACGCAATCTTGTGGCTCCAAAGGACGAAACATTTAGGATCGCATCTTGTCCACAGTCTCTCCGCCGTACTCGCGCGCAAAGGACATCGAGAAGTTTGTATCAAAGGAGTTTCGAGTCCTGCGTTTGGATGTCCCACTCTATCGCTATTCTCGGCAGCCCCTTGCTGCTTTGATCTTATAAGATGGACCAACTCAGATGCCTCGTAATGTCTTGTCGTTATCGCTATTTGCGCGCGTGAAGACAATTTGCTTCCTGAGTTTGGTCGTTTTCGAGTCTTTGCTGTGACTTCTCTCTGCGCGCGTGCCCTACTCGAAAATCTCGCTTCGCTGTCATTGCCACGCTGTGAAATGGTGAGATGTCCATCGGTGACTGAAACGCTACTACACAGAAATGCATTCTGTGTGTCCACATGCTGATATGTGTGCATTTGATGTATTGTCCACTTGGGTCCTCCTTTATGTCCCCGTACCGGTGATAACCCACATTGTTCATGAGCGCTAATGCATCGAAACTCAGTGTGCGAGGGCCGACTTGCTTGGTAAACTCTCTCTTTCTGACTCGATTCTTTCCTTTAATCGCTCACTTGGTACGCTGGTATTGGCCCGCGATGAGTTCCAGCTTTCCTTTGTCGACGAGCTTGCCCAAGATAACTGACAAACCAGAGATCGTTTTGTCGTCTGTCAACAAGCGCAAGAGCAGGCAGACACAACATGCATTAGCGTCGGTGTTTGAATACCTTGGCAGAGTGTGATTCCCTCAATCAGCATCGAACAAGGGTACTCACATGGCTGCGCTCCGCTTCTCGCAAACGTCGACAGCATGTTGTGGATGCGCTGGATCGGCAACGAGCCGAAGTTGGAGAGCATGCCCACGATGTACGTCTCCAGCATCTGCAGATCTTCCGCTTCCTGCGCGTCGGAGGAGACCGCAGTCTCCATCTCGTCCATCAGGCCGTCGCCGTCGTATCGCGAGTCTTGGAAGGATGCTGACGCGATCAACACTTTCCGGTCAGAAGAGAACGCCAACAGTCCGTGGTTGATCCACACAGAGACGTGTTTCAGCACGACGTCGTCGCTGATCTCGAGTGTGCCTGCGAGCTCTTCGACGTCCCATTGATCTGCAGAATCCAGATGTTAGCATCTGTTGAGCGTCTGCATTGTGCTATGCTGACATATTGACCCGTCATACACTACCCACCTTGGTTTTCAAAGTGTAGGATGATCGATGCTTGGATCGGAGACACGGTGAAGTCTCGCTCGACGCCTTGGAGCTCTATCGAAAGCTACACCAGCGCCAATTTCAACACAGTTGATTAGAATTAGTCACCTCACCCTAGGTACTCAGGACTTTGTAAATGAACAGGAAACAGTGTACCTGAACAGAGCCCAACGATGGGTTCCAGACCAACGAACGCGGGTTCCGCAGCACTTCGTACGACTTCTTGTACTGGTCAATGTCCTCGGAGACTTTTGGATGGAGCGCAAACTCGTCGCCTTGGAACGGCGGCCAAAAGTGCTGCGACACGATCGTCGCATCGACCGGTACTATCGGCAGCGGCGACGGCTTTTCCGTCGCTGATGCGGCCGCCTCAGCTGCCTGCTTCTCCAGAGTCGACCGGATGTTCAGGTTGATGCGCTTCGAGTCTTCGATATCGCGCACCATGATCTCGCACTGCTGCAGACTGTCTTCACCGAAGCGGAGCTTGAGAAGCTCCAGTGTCTGCACGTCTCGGTCCGTGTTGTACTCCAGGTTCTGGAGAAGCTTGTCCGCGAGCATCATGCGGTACTCGTTCACGAACAGCTCTCTGCTTCCGTAGATGTTCACCTAGAATGAAAGTTCAAGCATCGTCGCGTCAGTCAAAGCATGTCGACTATGTCATATACGGTAGCACACACACACATGGTACGTACAAGGATACGAAGGATGTCGTCACTACTCCGACTGCGGGAGGTCTTGGTTGGGTCTGCTTCGATGGGGTCAGGCTCCCAGTCGTCCGGTGATCCGTCCTGTCAAACAGCAAAAAGACATGTATGAGCTACACGACGCTCTAATATACAGCAACAACCACCCAACGGACCTCGTCGTCATCACTGTCGTCGTCCTGCTGAATGAGACGCATGTTGTTCCGTCGTAGCTCTTCGAATAAGTCGCCGTTCTGGTCATCTGTGAGGCTCATCACGATACACCTGACCGTGTCTTTTCGCTTTCGCAGGTACTGTATCAACCAAATCAAACCCAAAGTCATTCAGTTGCCCATAGAAGCAACAATCGCCACAGTGCTGATTGGAGTGAGTGCACACCTCTTTGACTGGCTCGCTCAGCGCTTCAAGCAGCACTCCTTTTGGATCGAGGATCCGAAATGCCTAACAATGTACGAATCACAACCAAAGTCACACTCAGTTTGGACCTTTCTCAATGTAAATAATTTAGACTCAAAGCACGCTCGCGCACCTTGATGGTCGACACGTAAATGTCCAGAATCTCCGACGTGTTCGCGCCAGGCTGCAGGAGACGCGAGAGCAGCGCGCCGCGAAACTCGCGCACGAGCTCATCGTGCTGATGGGTGCGCTCGAGGCATCGTCGCAGGTCGTCAAGCGCTGGCATGCTGTCAAGACACACACACAGATCAGCTCGTGATATATGCTCTGCTTTAAGGTATACAAGCTACAAGCACAAACCTGTCTGGGTACTCTTTGATGATCTCAAAGAGCTGCGTGATTCGAAGAGTTCCAAACTCCTGTTTCAGGATCCCACAGCAACACAGCAAATAGCAGGCGAGCCACAAAAACAACAATGGGTACAGATTGACGCTAACCTTTATAGATTCCATTCTCATCGTACCTGTAACACATGCTGCGAGAGAATCTCTCGCCACATGAGTGTGGACGCAGCAGCATTGTCGGGTGAAGTGAGCAGCAGATCGTCCAGCCACGGCAGCAGCTCCACGCCCGCCCACTGCTCCACTCGATCCAGGTACTTCTCGGCGTACTCGTCTCCGCAGGTCGACTGGATCATCTTGCGCACTTGGCTGTGCAGCACGCGCAGAAGCGCTGGCTCCGCGATGCGCATCCACTCCAGTTGCGCCAGCAGTTGTCGGATTGGCTGCGAGTCGAGCGCTTGAAATTTCTCTTTGCCTGCAAATATGGAAATCGATTACGCAAGGGTACTAAATAGCGATACAATGGCAGGCGCGTACCTCTGAACTTTTGGAAGCTCATGGAGAAGAAAATCACGAGCACTTCTTGGAATTTCTGTCCACGTCAAGAGGACACATGGGTGAGAAGCAACTCGTACAGTATTAGTATTATCGCAGCAATAGAATAGCTGGGGTTTCCTGACTTGTTCACACCTCTTTCAAAGTAAAGTCCTCAAACACGAGACACCGGAAGTTGGTTTTGAGCTCTTCTAGCATGCTCATGTGACGCTTGGGATCCTGATTCTCTCCTGTGTGTGTTGTCGTTTCCCCATAGTGTAGCGACAAGGAAATGGAGACACATGATCAATAAGTGCGAGCTCGCTAGACGTCTCATACACGCGTGAATCTGGTATTGTAAAGACAACTACCGTGTACCTTTATGGTCATCGAAGGTGCTCGCGATCTCGACACAGTGCGCGAACGCCTCTTCAGCAAACTGCATCGCGAGTGTCAGCTGCTCGGCACAGAAGAGACTGAACGCGTGGCGCGCCTTCCTCGTGCGCATCGAGCGCTGCAGCAGCGCGTCGTAGCCTTCAAAGAAGCGCCAGAACTCGGGCACGATGTCCGCGCGCAGCCAGTAGCCGAGTCGCTGCGTGAGCATGGCGCGCAGCGGCTCCTGCTGGTCGCTCGCGAGCGCGCGCTGAATGAGCTGCAGGTGCTGGTCCGCAACGACTTTGTGGTCTCCATCACCACCAGCACGTCCATCGGCGCCATCTGCGAGGCGCTCAAACGCGAAGAGCTTGCTCCAGAGCGCGTCGCGGTCGATGCCCAGCACGCCCATTTTCGGCTTGGCTTTTGGAAAATGGCAAAAAAGGCAAGCCCGCGAAAGATGTTAAGTTCGTATTGGATCGAATTGAAGAGGTAATGGCTTGGAGCTCTGCATAAGTACGCACCGCCAGCTTCAACTTGACCTGGAAAGTGTAGCCATCTCGCTACAAGGAGACCAAGTAGCTAACTACTCAGGAGCCCATAGCCCCACTTCAAGCAGCGGGCATTGGTTGTCATAGACTCGAATACCGGCGCGAAGGTGGCTTGGTATCGCGTTTTGTACACCGCGCAGTTGAGGCCACCCACTTCTATGGTAGGTCTGACAATGCAGTGCCTCGTAACCAATTACGAGTTCCACTTAGAACTTGTTCGCCTCGTGTTGACCCGAATCGCACGTTATATGTCGAGTCTATTGTTAGCATCTGATGAGGAAAAGCGCTCACACTCTCTCGATGTTGTCGCTCGCCATTCTTCTCCCAGTTGCAATGAGCGCCAGGCTGCGGCTGCGGCGGCCGTGGGTGCTGCAGGCCGTCGCGCTCTACGACTACGACCCCGAAGGTGCGCTGTTGTTGCTGCTGCTGGAATGAAGATGCCATAGGCTTGTATGTGCTTAATCAAATGCCTTGTGGGACCACTTGTATTTTGATACCTACTCAGAATCGGATGAGCTGTCGCTTGCGGAAGGGCAGCAGATTCGAGTGCTGCAGGTGCAGGACGACGGCTGGTGGATCGGGTACGCAGCGGACGGCCCCGAGCGCGTCGAGCTCTTCCCGTCCAACTACGTGCGACAGGGGTATGAGTCACAGCAACAACCACAGCAGCAGAAGTGTCCAGAGGCTCAGCGCCAACAGCGCAGAGGAGTACGGCAGGACGAAGAAGATGATCATGATGATGCTGATGACGGTGATGACGGTGGCGAGCAGCAAGCGCAGGGTCAAGATGGCGATGGAGAGCAAGATGATGGCCAGGAAGTTCAGCAGCACCAGAGGCGAACGCACCAGCGAATACAACAGCAGAGGCAGTATCAACGACACCAGGAGACCAATGATAGTCGTAGGAACCGCGTGAGTGTTGATGATGAAGAGGACGAGGACGAAGACGATGATGAAGAAGAAGCTGATGTGCCAGCAGTTCCTGCTCAACAGCGGATGGTGTCGGTGCTGCAGCTGAAGCGCAGTCTCGCAGACGCCGAGCGAGCCAGTGGAGCAGCACGAGCGGCGAGGCTACAGGTACAACGCTTCATTACGAGCTCTTTTCACGATCTCAAGCGTGTGGATACTATCGTGTGTGCTTAGGTGTATTTCTGACATTTTGGCACGCACTCTTCCTCTATATAGGCAGAGCGTGAGCGAGCTCAGCAGCAGCGACGTCGGCTTCCAGTACGGATAGCTCGCAACGGAAAAGAGGACGACGATAAAGACGAACAGGATGATGATGACGACGAAGGCTTTGATAATGGCGGTAGAGCTCACCATCGACAACAGCCACGGCGGTGGTTCTTTCAGCGTACCTGCTATCCAGGGATCGCGGATGAAAGACGCCACCAGTGCATATCAAGCTCAGCAGGACGCCGGCCAGGAACGAGGTGACGAGGAACAAAAAGAAGAAGAGGCTCTTGCTGCCTCCAGGATCGCTCGCAAGTACCGAACTCACAGGATACGACAGCATGCCCAACATCAGCACCACCAGCAGCGGAGCTTTGCCGAGAGGGAGAACGCGGCGGCGCTGGCGATCCAGAGGTGGATGCTGCGCACGAGCTCCCAGCAGCGAACTCGAAACCAGGTCCTAGAGAACGACGTTCAAGATACCGATAGCGAGAGAACCGCACAAGAGGCAGAGCTGGAACAGGAGCAGAAGGAAGCAGCAGCGGCAGCTCGCATTCAGACGTGGATGCGCCATCTCTTGGCGTACTTCCGCTGGGAAGAGCACGTGGAGAAAGAGCGTGTGGCGATGCTGAAGCGCAAGCGCGTGGAAACGCTGCAGCTCGAACAGGAAGCGTGACGGAAGGCTGGGCAAGAGCAGCTGCGAAGACAGCAGGAAGAAGGAGAGCGAGAGCGAGAGCGAGAGAGCGCCTGCAACAGGAACGCCAAGAGCTAGAAAGGCAGCAGAGAATGCAACTAGAGCAAGAGCAACGCCAAGCAGAACAGCAGCAGCAACAACAACAAGCCGCTAGCACTCACCAGAGAGAAGACGATTGCCTGAAAGAAGACAAGACGCGCAAGAAGATCATGAAGAAAGAGGCCGTGGACCTGGTCAAGACCCTCGTGAAGAAACAACTCGACGAGAAGCTCCGTGAACATGATGAGAAAATGGGCGAGCTCCAGCGTCTTGTGACGACGCTCCAGGACGTCATCCGCAAGCAGAACGAGATGTTGATCCAGGTCTCGAAGGACCACCACCCCTTCGTTGAGCGCCACGGTGCTCGGAAAACTATCAAACCGCCCATGCAAACACTTGGGAATCAACAGCAGCAGCACCATCATTCAATACCATCGACTGTAAAGCAAACGATGCAAGCGTCGGGCTCTTCATCATCGCTCGCATCAGAGCATCATCTGCTGCCACCATCAGCAGCAGCGAAAGAGTCGTTCGTTCCAAAGCCTCCGTCGCGATCGTCGATGCTGCCGCAGATCGGAGGCGGTCCTGCTGCAAAGCCTTCCAGACCGTCTGGTATTAAACCACCACGAGCAAATGACGTCCCAAGCAGACTACCAGTACTCAGCAACGCTAACGCTCGACAGAGCAGCAACATCCCAGTCAAGCGATGAAGTCAATTGTGGATTACTGACTCACACACAAGATTACCAAGTGCCTTGCACTATCAGGCTATCAGAACGCATCGCACGCCAGCGCTTCCGGGTTGTCGTTGTCCGGGATCTTGGGGTCCTGAGTCTGCTGGACTCTGCTCAGCATCGCGCGTCGAGCGATCTCAATCAGGTGATACACGGACGCGATGGCCACGAGTGCTACGGCAAAGTCCAAGGCGCTCGTGACGTCGTCCGGGATCTCGACTGCTTCGTACAGAGCGCTGACCCAGTCCATCACGAACTGGACTTTCGGCGCGTAGAACGCAGCGAAGCGGCGCGGGTAATCGAGCAGAAAGCGCATCAGGAGGGTCCATTCCGATGCGTGACGTGGGGTGCGCCTGTCTCCATCATAGTCGTGCAGCACCACGACCAGCGCTACGAGAAAGCACGCGACGACCACGAGCCACGAGAAGAGCAGTCGGTCGCGCTTATCTCGTCCTGAGGCATCGCTGCTGCTGCTGCTGTTCGGGTTGAGTTGTCGCCGTCGGTGCTGCGCCTTGAGCTGTCTGCGTTGCCACATCTTCAGTTGCGCTTGCGCTTGTTTGAAGAGCTCTTGGTAACTATATGTGTCAAAGGTTTTAAGCCCGAATGGACCGAAACGATGCGCCTTTTCATGATCGCAATGCAATGCATCAATACAATGCAATGTTTTTTGCAATGCAATGCAGCATTGACAATGCATTTTGTGCAAGAGAAAGTGCGTTTTCACATTGCTTTTTTCAAGCTTTGCCAATCAAAAAAGTGAACATGAGCGAGCGGCGTGACGAGAGCAGTGGCGCTGGCGGTGGCGGCGGCGCGCGTGCGCAGCGCAAGAAGCAGCGCAGAGGAGGGCCAGCTCAGCAGCAGCAGCAGCAGCAGGCGCGACTAGGCGCTCCGCGTGGACGTGGCCAAAAGAACAGGCAGCAGCGTCGGCAGCAAGAGTTCACAGGACCAAGCGCCGCGTTCCTCGCAGCTCTGGAGGAGCAGCGCGAGAACGAGCGTCGCCGGCAAGAGCTACACCAGCAGCAGCAGCAACTACAGGAACACGCTAGTGAGCTAGTGGGTGGCACAGAACAGCCAGGTACCAGCGCTCAGAGCGAGCAAGGAGATCGACGACAAGCGCAACGCCCAGTGACGACTGGTGCAATAGCAGCATCAGCACCACCACCATCCGCAACACCAGTACAACAGCGCAAGCCCGCGCATATCGCCGGCTTCTATTACGATGAGACTCAGGAGAGGTACTTCAAACTCACTCCACAAATGAAGCAGCGCATGAAGCAGAGCAAGCAGCAGCGCGACGCCAAAGAGAGAGACGCAGCAACGAAGAAAGCGCTGCAGGCGAGACGCGAACGACACTCTGCTGCTTCAGGTGCACGGTCGACTCTGCGAGGACACAGAGGCTGGGTCGGGTGCGTTGCCGAGCGCGAGAGCAGCTTCGCGTGGAGCGCAGGACGGCGCGACCAGAGAGAGATGATGCCGCGGCTCTTTGCGTCAACGATGGTAAGACCTTGTGGTTGTGCCATGCGTGTTGCTGGGCGAATTGAAATGCGTTCACCGACCAACAATATGTGATTTATTTCTGGCGTTAACCATATCTAGGCAACGCAAGAGCTTCAACCAGTTCATGTGGGCGTCTCCGAGTCGAGACGCCGCATCACAGCTCTGGACTTCCGCGTCAAAGGCGACTACGCGGCGATGGGATGTACGTGGTGGTTTCTGATTGTCTTCGTCCTCTAACCAGCTTCTTGAGTGCGATAACTCACGGAATTTGCTGTGAGAGTGTAGTCAGCGGAGGACGCCTTGATATCGTCCACATCGGCGTCCAGGAGGACCTCCGGTCCGGATTCGCGAGGCGGGGAGAGCACGAGATCAGGGTGGGGGAGCAAGTGGACATTGGCGCGTCGTACCAGGTCGGTTGTAGGATAACCTTGGATAGAGGTGGGGAATCGGTTGATGCATTATCTAACAATGTCTCGCTGTGCGAACTACTGGCAGATCTCGGCGTTGAAATGGCGTCCAGGCGACTCGTTAGCAAACGCAACCCATCTCGTGTGCGCCTGCGTGGGCGGCGACTCGTCCTCCTCTTTAGCAGCAGCAGCTCCTCACAGTCGAGGACAGAACACTGGCTTCGTCTGTCTATTCAAGATCAACAACGGCATCGAAGGCGTCACTCAGGTATGGGAACTCTAAAGCTAGCGACGTAGCGATACTGTACCTTTGAAGCTGGGTCTCACTGTGACTTCCTTGCTGTTGTTTTCTTTTTTTCTTCTTTGTGATGGTGATGGCGGCGTAGAAATGGTCCTTCAGCGACCCGTGGAGCATCGCGTGGTGAGTTTGCATATGGATGAGGGGCTAGTACCAGCAGCTCAGGGGGCTGTGAGCTGAACCTTCAACCTCTGCCCGATACTTTGTCTTTGTGTAGGAATCCAAGGGACACAGAACGATTTGCGGTCGGTCTCAGCGGGTGAGTTAGTGAAATCTGTCAGATGGAATGCATCTGAAAGCGATTTCATTATGCTGGCATGCCTGTGTATTACGATACTGAACTATAACAATGTTGCTGCAGACCCATTTGCGCTGCGTACGTGGACGTCCAAGTCCACAATGGCGTTCAAAACGCTCCCAAGGGGAAAATCAAGAGCGACGTGATGGCGCAGGCGTTCTCCAACGATGTGAGTAATCTCCTCCGACCTCCAAACCACAGCCTTCGGTTTCGTTCTCAGCATCTACTTGTCGTGGTATGTTTTTCATTGTTAACGCTATTCTTTGTAGGGAAACACGATTTTCAACGGCACTCGCAATGGCTCCACGTGGCTCTGGGACCTCCGAGCAAGTTGTCGTGCGCAAGAGCACAGTGTCCTCACCACGGCCGCCTCTCAGGCAGCAGGCTCCGTCGTTGATCTTCACGTGCTGAGTGACGGTTTTCAAGTGCTCGTGCAAAAGTCCAACGGCGAACTGCGCCTGATGGACACGCGCAAGAATGCGGCGGCTGTGGTGGTGGAGTTTGCCCCTGGAAGGAAGAATACGTATCTGCCCATGCTCAAGTGCGCTGTGGTGCGTTAGATTTTTGCTTTGAACCCTTGTATATCATCATTGTGATGAAGCATGGCTAATGCTGATTGTTTGTGTGGATGTAGGATGATGCAGAGACGGTGGTCGTCGCAGCAGGTTGGGACGGTGGAGACGGAAGCTCAAACGTATGCAGCTATGAGATCAGCAGCGGCAAGATCCTCTCGCAGGTGGCGGTGAACAAGTCCCAGATGAGCAAAGCGGCAATGCCGCCTCTGGAGCAAGTGCATCTTCGCGTGCGCGATTCTGGTGGGCGTCCATATGAGAGAGACACAGCGCTTCCGGAAATCTGGGCTCTGAGTCGCAATGAGCTCTTCGTTTGTGAAGATAAAAAGCTGGCAGGTACCAAGCAATAAGAAAACTTGGAAAATGGTTAAGTGGGAAAACATATACAACCTTGTTGGTGAGAAGGAACGAAAACGAGGAGCTACGATCGCCGTGTAGCGCATCCATCCATCGTCTACTCTTCGGCTTCAGGGGGCGTCGGGTCCTCGAGCACGTCCTTCTGCTCCACCAGCGCGTCGAAGCGCAGTACGGGTCTCGCTGCCGCTGCTGCTTCTCCTCCGTCCGCGCCGTCCTCCTGGCTGATGCTGATGCCAAAGCCAACCTGCACGGGCTTGGAGGCTGCAGCTGGTACGGCTCGCGACTGAACTTGACGCCGTTGCCCACGTACACGTTGAGGAGCTTCTTGCCCACGGCGATCCCCACTGCCCCCGGCCACACGAGACTGCGCACGACCGCAAACTCGCCCACAGCGGGCACGAGCGTCCCTGGAAGTCGGTCGACGCGCCACGAACTCTGCGCGTCATCGCTAAGCGATCGCAGTGGTGGAGCGAACTCCTCACCCTCATAGGGAACTTCTTCTCCGTCGGCGTTCGTCTGTGGCGGCAAAGGCGTCGCGCGGCCGTACTTCGCGTTGATCTCCTTTAAAAAGTGTACCCAACTTCCTAGATCCGCCAGGTCCTGCGCAGTCTCGATCTCGGGCTCGTCCGCTGGCTCAATCTCCCCTGAAGCATCGCTGCTGACCTGGAAGTACCCAGCTGGACAGACCACTGTGCCCGCTGTGATGCGAGCGATCTGCGCGCGCAGGAAATGCTTCTCGACGCCCGGGAACGGCGGGTGGCCCGTCACTTTCCCCTCCAGATCGCTCTTCACGAAGCGGCGCAGCTGGCGCGCGATGAGGATCTGCTCGCGGCGCACATTCGGCAGCTGCACCCACTCGTACGATCCATTGTCCTTCATCGCCCAGTACGTAAACTTGGTGGCACTTCCCGGTCCAAACTCTTCCGCGTTCAGGTCCTCTGGCTCGCTCTGCCCCGACGACAACTCGCCCTCTGCGATATAGAAATCCGCACCGTAGCCGAGCATCTTTCCCCAGAAGCGCATGCTCGTGGTCGCATTCGTCTGCGCGAGTCGCTGCAGCGAGACCGAGAGCCGGAAGGTCTCGGACTTGGAGAAGCCCAGCCCCGCCCACTCGAACATGTTGGCTTCGTCCAGCAGGTCCGCGACCCCCGATGCCAGCGACGCCTCGTCCTCCGACTTGATCTTGAGCAGATCGAGCGCTTGGTTGCACCATTTCTCTGTCTGGGCTAGCTGCATCATAACAATGGGAAGACGGCAACCGAGAGGTTAGCTTGATACAGAGTAGGCGCCAATCTGTATCAGAGTTCGCTTAGCACTTACAATGTCTCGCTTGGCATTCAGGTCCGTCGCCTCGGAGGCCGCGGCGGGGCTCTGCACGGGGGCGACGTATCGCTGCTGCTTGACGGAGCTCGAGATGGACTCGAACGCGTCGCTCAGGTTCTCCGGACGCTCCACGAGGATCTTGAGCAGCACGTCTGAGAGGTGGTCGTACAGGCTCGTGCCGTCCGCGCTCTCCTGCTTGAGGAACGCCTTCGCCTCTTCCAGCGTCGTCATCGTAGCAATCAGGTCTGTTGCTCTTGTGTATGTATCTCTTGCTTGCTTGGCTGAATTGAATTCACTTGCTCAATCAGTCAGTCAGTAGCCATGAAGATGCAAAGCGGGACGCATCCACTTGAACCGTCGCGAGTCTCGCTTGGCTGAATGCATTCATCGTCTGCGGAGTGGACGTCAACAGTTTCGACAGATCGGCATTTCTTTCCGTGACTTTTCAAAATTGACTTTTGAGATTTGGTTTCTGCTTAAATACTGAAGCTTGAAAATCGCGAATCTGGTGGTCTGGACGACACACAGTACTCAGAAGTAGCCAGCCGAGCCCACGCCTTCCCACGCCATCGTGCTCACGCCGTCGCCAAAGTCTGCGGTGGACGTGTCGTAGTGGTTAATGCCAGTGTACGCAGCGGGTGCAGGTGCGCTAGCTCGGCGACCTTTACCTCGACCAGTGGCGCTCGCACCGCCAGTACTGGCGCCTCGACGCTTCTTTGGAGCCCGCGCAGGTTTTCCACCACCAGCAGCAGCCGCTAATGGTTGTTGTCCATCCCACCACCATCAAAATCATTCCGTTAGTGACCAGGGATAGAGTGCATATGACCCCGAAACACAAGTAAAGACGCAAAACAGAACGTACCTCGTCGATTCGCTGCTGCAAGCTGCCGGCCTTTCTTCGATCTCTCGAAACCGGAAGGACCGCTCTTTCCGCGCGCAGCAGGAGTCACGCCGCCATTCGCCTCCTGCGCTCGCTTCCGCTTCTGCGACGCTCTCTTTCGGCTCTGAATGCGATCCGCAAACGATTTTCCTCTCCTAAAACAGCAAACATAAGGACTTGCGAGTCAGACACTTATAGAGAGAGTATAGCTTCGGAAGCCGACACCCAAACAAAGAGCGACTCGTACTTGGACTCGCCAAACATCTGCCTATAGTCGATTCTGCAGTCGTAGTCCGTCGCCAGGTCTTCGACGCACACGAAATGCTCAAACTCTTTCAAATCTGCACGGACGCTTGGTGGTTGGCCGTATGCCATCGGAGCCTGAAGAATGAAGAGACAAAGTCAAACCATGTTCCACTTGCCCTTCACATTCAGAGTATTCTTAACTGCAGTTGTGTGTACCTCATTGTCGGAAATGTCTTCCACGTAGTCGTCATAGCCAGCGCCGCCGATGTCCGCACCACCGCCGTAGTCTTCATACGCAGGCGAGTCAGGCGGGACCTGATCGTACGGGCTTTCAAAATCTCTGCAATGCATCACAGGTTACGCATTCAGTCAGCAAAACCAAACATACTGTGGAGGATCATAGCATTGCAACATAAAGCACAAGAAAACTAACAAACCTGGGGTCGAATCCGTAGTAGTTTGGCGACTCGTGTGCGCCTCTCGCTTTCTTTTCCTCTTGGCTGTTTGCAAGATCAATGAACCGGTCGTAGCTGCTCGCTCCTGCGTCATTGTTGGCTTCAGCGTCCGACTCTGAACAAATCAAACCAATTACAGCACAACACAGTAAATCAGAGCTCAACCCTGGTACATCGTATCAATCAATACAAAGTTCTCCTCATCGCACCTCGTTTTGTATTGCAGAGTTCGCAGCGGACGAGCGTGCAGCTGTTGAAGTTGGTGCAGATCGGGCACTCCCAAGTCCCTCCTCCATCATCCGCAGGCATGGGTTCTTCTTGTTTTCCCTCTTCTTCCTCGCCTTCTGCTGCTGGCTCTGGAGACGCGATGCGGTTCCGTCGAAGCTTGAGCTTGTCCCTGTTCCTTCGTCTGCTGTCGTCGTCATCTTCATCCGAGTCGCTCAGATCAAGCCCCGCTTGCGCCAGTTTGTCTTCCACCGCTAGCTCTTCGAGCGCAACCGGAACGCGACTCGCTGCCACAAATCCTTGCTGGAGGACGGAAGCTGGGACCTTAGCTGGCATTGTGCGCTGCTGATGGTGGTAATCTGCTGCAGGAGGTAGCTGAGCACGAGTCGGCGGTGCTGGTGCTACGGTTGGTGGCGATGAACTCACGTCAATCAGGTTGAAACTTGGCGGCGCGTAGTGAGGAGAAGCTGCAGTAGCAGTACTGTCTTGGTATGGAACGTCGCAAATGTTACTGGCGTTGCTGTCTGTGATGCGAGGCTCGTCGACTGGTGTTGCAGCGACCGTGGCTTCAACGGGAAACATCGCTGTGTTTGGTCCTAGCAGTTGGAAACACGGCTGGCTCTCGTCTTCTTCAAGCATCATGCTGTCGTCTTCGAGCTCTGCAACTTGGGGTCTCGACGGCGCTGCTGGAGGATGCGGCACTGGCTGGTTTTCCTGCTGCTGCACGTATCGCTCTCTATTGTTATCGGATGAGTAGACGCTGCCGTAGGCATCCGCCATGTCATCACCACCACTTGTAGTAACAACACCAGAAGCACCAAAGCTGCCCAATAACGAGAAACTCGGCGCCTGACTCTCTGCGCTCTGCCTGTCGCCAGCTGAGTTGCTGGTAGTGAACTGCGCCGTCGTCGTCTGCGTGCGTGGTAGCGGCCGCTTGCGCCGATTCACCTTTAGTCGCGGCTCGTTGCGCCAGTTGCTCGATCCTGCTACTGCTGCTGTTGTCGCTGTCGATGTCGCTGCTTGGGACGCCGAACTGAAGAACACGCCGCGGAGCGAGTGTGCTGGCGCGAGCGTAGTGCCTTTCGACACAGGAGCTCTGTCTGTGGTCGCTCGCTCCTGTTTAAGATCCTGCTGCTGCTGTGACGCCACTTCTGCGTCTTCGTCGTTGTCTGTGGCCGGAGGTTGCGGCTCGCGCTCCTGGTCGCACGCGGCGCAGCGGCGGTCGCGCCAGTGGTTGAGCAGCGTGCAGAGCGGACAGCTCCACTCCTCCGGCGGCGCGCGGCGTCTGCGGGCGGCCATCGCTTCCACTGTTACTGCTCGTACTGCTATTGCGGGTGACACTTCCTGGCTATGTCTGTCAGTGGCGCGAGCCAACGCCCATCAATCAACCCGCGAGCAAAGCCAGCGAGCGAGCAATAAAGCGCTTGCAATCAGCGCGCGCCAAAATGAACACGAATTCGCTTCAGTTGGCGCGCTCGATTGCGATAGAAAGGGCATCGGGAGAGGTGGAGAATCAATTATTATCGAAATAGCACACGCTATTAAAGAAAATACTCAATATAACCACATCCAGCACTTGACTTTCTCAAAAGTACAGAATATAACACGCAAAATAGTAAAATCACAAAAACAGCCCGCTGTTGCTGTTTGACAGTCATGCGAACAGATCCAAACGGCTCGACTCTTGTTGATTAACGCTCTCACGCAAAATGGATGCACAACCTCTCTCGCTTTCTCTCTCTTCACGGAGGCCATCAGGCAATACTTCCAAGTAAAATAAATTGAACTTCCTCATTCATAAACATACAGAAAGCTCTCGCTCATAAAAAAATAATACTGGGATGTGTGTCGTCTCGCTCGCTCGCCTCAGGAGGAAGACTCTTGGAGCCACTTGTGCGCCAGCAGCTCCGTCGCAGTCGCTCGCGAGTCCGGGGAGATGTCGAGCATGCGTTGCGCAAAGTCTTTGCCGGCGCTCGAGACGGAATCCCAGTCGCGCGGGCTGAACCAGATCGCGCCGAGACTGATCAGCTTGTACAGATCGTTCTGGTTGCGAGCCTCGTTGAACGGGATCTTGCCGCTCAGCAGCATGTAGCTGAGGATGCCCGCTGCCCAGATGTCGGCCGGTTTGCCGTACATGCGTCCCGATACGATCTCGGGGCTTAAATACTGCGGCGTGCCGCAAACTTGGTGCAGACGTCCCGATCCGAGCTCCAGCTCCTCCGAGAGTCCAAAGTCTGCCAGCTTGACGTGGAAAGGGTCGTCACTGTCGAGCGAGTTTGAGAGCAGAATGTTCTCCGCCTTCACGTCGCGATGGATCTGTCCCATCGAGTGGGAGTACTCGAGCGCCGAGAGCACCTGTCGGATCACGTGCTTCGCTTGGTCCTCCGACAGGGCCTTGGGTTCCTTCAGCACTTGCTCCAGTCCTCCGCCCTCGCAGTAGTCCAGCACCAGGTAGTAGCTGTCGCCCTCCGAGTAGAAGCTGTGGTGCGAGATCACGTTTGGGTGCTTGAGACGGTTCAGCGCGCCGACTTCGGCGACGAGCATCTCGCGTCCCTCTTTGGTCAGGTCGTCGTTCTTCAGGCACTTGACGGCGTATTGCTTCCCTGATTCCTTGTGGGTCGCTTGAAACACCTGGGAGAACTGTCCTTTGCCGAGAAACTCGCCCATCTCGTAGATATCCTTGAACTCCGCAGTGACGCTGCTTTCATCACTTGTACCTGAGCTGCTGTCAGTAGTGTTACTCGTATCCGAGTCGACAGTAGTCGTTGCTGTGTTAACAGCGGCAGCAGCAGCAGTGGCCATGGATCGCTGTTGGTTGATGGACTTGACGATCCGCTGGATCACTCCCTGTCTGCTGTTGTGCGGTGGCTCGGGACGGTCTCTCGCAGACTCTTGGACCTCCACGTGGGTCGAGATGCCGGTCAGCGCCATCACCTGCTCGACGTCCTCGGGACTCGCGTGCGTGCCTCTCACGGTCGCCCACGATGACGGCGGCAGGATCCCCTTCGGCAGTCCCAGCTGCTCCAAGTAGTTGTGCGGCATCATGCGGATCACCTTGGCTCCCGGACAGAGCAGGCGCTCGATCTGGTCGGCTGGGAGATCGCCCATGAGGCTCACAAAGAGCGTCTGCTGGAGCTGCTGCCTCTGGTCGGCGCCGAGCAGCCCCATCGCCGCGGCGGCGCTCGTTCGCAGCGCGTCGGGCGAGCTCGTGCCGAGAAACACGACGTCGCAGTCCGAGAGGATGCGCTGGTTGGTCTCCGTGGTCGTGAAGCCGAGCGTGTCGAAGACCTGGCGGCGCTCGCTGGACGGGTCGGACGCCAGCAGCGTCGCCACGAGCCGCTGCTTCTTGTAGCAGAACTTCTGGCGCGGCGCGATCTTCTTCACGAGGTCGCGCGCGATGCGCTCCGCCAGGCGGCCCGAGCCGATGAAGCCCACGCTCGTGACCGCGTGCTGCGCCATCCTTCCAAGCGCAAGAGTCTGGCAGTAGAGTCTGGTAGGCAGTGGCGAATGAAGGCGCTTGCTTGGGTTGTCTGTCCTGCAAAGGGCGATTGCGGAAGTGACGTCTTTCTAGCAGTCATGCCATGTTGCCTTCCTCCCAACGGCTGATTGGATGAAGGCGTTGTTTGGGTCGGTCTTCAAACGGTCGCAATGGCATGCGCTTGCGTCTGGCTTCGTGATTGGCCCGTCTTTTAAATCTCCCGTTTTTTTCATGCTCGTGATGGGTTCGCATGCATTTGTAGAGGGAGCACAACTGGGGACATCAGCATACAAAATCAAGTCAAAAGAGAGGGCATTGACAGATTGATTGCTTCTCTTGCTATTTTGCTCATTGATTCTCAGAGGCAGAAATGTTAAACTTAATGTTTGTTTCTAAACTTGGCCCATCTTCAACCTCGCTTTAGCGGCCGGATGTTCCGGAGAGCGAGCGTACGCAGGTTTGCTTTGCGTGTGTTTGTATCGAAAAATAGCCAATCAAGTGAGATGGGATCCCCTCGAGAAAAGGACAACATTTGGGAAAATTTCTAAATCGTAACATTTCAACGAGTTCACAAAGTGGGTACAGTCCCCAACTCAGCCTCCAGAGTGACGCTCGTTTTTTTAGTTGATGACAGAGCAGACATGTAGTAACAGCTCATGCTGGTGATAGTGCTGGCGCTCGCTGCGGTGGCGCATGCGGAGAAGCCCAAGATGACATGCAAATACGTGGATCCGCTTGATGCTCCCCCAGTAGTGGACGACGCAGCGGAGCGCCCGTCGCGGCGCACGCAGTTTGCCTACGAGCAACAGCAGCAGCAGGAGAAGCGCGCTCCCGTGTGGATCCAAGAGGACGCTTTCGACGCCACACGCGTGCCGCCTCCCTGGTGAGACAGAGGCGAGAGGAGCAGTGCGGTTGAATGGATGGATGGACGGCCGCGATCCACCGCCACCGTTGTCGCTTGGTCGCCACTGCGTGTTTATCTGCAGATTGGCTCGTGTCCATTCGCGAGGATCTGGTTCGATTGATTGGGATCTGGGCTTTGAATGGCATCTCGCTGGAGGCTTCGACGCGGTCGCAGCGTCGTGTGTTGTGTTGTGCTTCATGGAGCTCTTGAGCAAACTGCTCTCTTCAGTTTGCACCAGTGCAGTTTGTCATTGTGAGTCAAGGAGCAGCAGACGAAGCAATGCACCTGCTGGTTTATGCGTCGATCTACAATTTTGTAGTTATCGTGACTTCTGTCTATCTAGCAATTCCAATGCACGAACGTGACATGCTTGGACTGATTGATCTATTGCGCGTTCTGGTTGCTGGCGTCGTCCTTCGGCTTCATGGCCGGGAACATGATCACCTCCTGCGAAATTGAACAAGCAAGCCAAGCATCTGTTAGGACGAGAGAACCCCCCAGTGGTACACGGTAGCCAGTGCAAACCTAATCTAACGTACGCGGATGTGCGCGTTGCCGGTGAGCAGCATCACGAGGCGGTCGACGCCGATGCCGAAGCCTCCGGTGGGCGGCAGTCCGTACTCGAGCGCCACGCAGAACTCCTCGTCCTTGCTCTGCGCCTCGTTGTCTCCGCGTTGTTGGTCCTAATCACGCACAGCAAAGCAAAGCCTAGTCAGCTTTCTCTCAAACTCACCAGTGCCCATAGAACTGTAGTCCCATCTCTACCTGCTGCTGCGACGTGAATCGTCGGCGCTGGTCGAACGGATCGTTCAGCTCCGTGTAAGCGTTGCAGAGCTCTTTGCCCGCCACGAAGAGCTCAAAGCGCTCGGTCACGCCTTCCTGGTCGCGGTGCGATTTCGCGAGCGGACTCATGCACAGCGGGTGGTTGTACAGAAAAGTCGGGTTCACGCACAGCGGCTCGATGAAGTGCGCGATGAGGTTGTCCACGAGTCGCGTGCACGTGTGCGGCGGCGGGCAGTCCACCTTGTGCTTGTGGCAGAGCTCCACCAGGATCGGGATCGAGTCTATTGGGGGGGCAATCGTACACATCACACGTAGACAATGGTGAGGGGTTAAAAGTACACCAACTAGCCACAGAGTTCTCTCATTTCCACGCACCTGGGGAGTTCACATCCGGGAGCTCTTCGCCCAGGAACTCTTCAAGCGTTTCGAGGATTGGCAGGCGCTTGAACGGCGGCGAGAAGTCGATCTCCACGTTCTTGTACTTCTTTGGGCGGGATACGGCTGCTGCCTGTTCGCTCTCGCTGCTCTCAGTGGCGGCGGCCTCGCTGCTGGAGATCGCGATCGGGTACTCGACCTTGAATGATCCTGTCACATCCTTCACAATGCGTATTCCCATCTCCAAACGTTAAGGACAACTGAACAGATAATGGGCAATTGCAGGGAACCTAGATGCGAAGCAGCTAGCAGGTGGAAAAGGATATCTGAAATCATGTCCTCGGCCGTGTCCATGAGCGAGTGGTAGTCCGCGTACGCCTGGTAGAACTCGCACATCGTGAACTCCGGGTTGTGCGTCGCGTCGATGCCTTCGTTGCGGAACACTTTGCCCATCTCGAACACGCGGTCGAAGCCGCCGATCACCAGCTGCTTGAGGAACAGCTCCGGCGCGATGCGCAGGTAGAGCTCTTTGCCGAGCGCGCGCGACGTCGTCACGAACGGCTGCGCCGCCGCACCGCCCGCGGCCGAGAAGAGCATCGGCGTCTCCACTTCGATGAAGTCGCGGTCTTCCAGGTACCGCCGAATGCCCCTCACGACCTTGGCGCGGGTCTCGAAGATCGGACGCACGCCCGGGTTGGTCAGCAGGTCCAGGTACTTCTTGCGGAAGCGGATTTCCTAATGGTACCATGAGTAATTACAGCAGCAAAAATTAGGCTTCGTTGATGGACTGTAGCGGCAGATAATACATTGACAGGCTATATACGTACCGGTTCCTTGATGCCGTACTTGGAGTTCGGGAACGGCTGGATGCATGGCGCCAGCACCTCCACCTGGCGCGGGATGATGCTCAGCTCGCCCTTGCCGGACTTGCCCGGGAACCCGCGCACGCCGATGATGTCGCCGCGACGCAGCGACTCGTGCACCTTCTGGAACTCGTCCTTCGCGGCTTCCGCGTCGCCCGAAGCGCTGCCTTCAAAGTACTTGACCTCCGAGAGCACCTGTACGGTCGTGCCGTTCGACTGCAGGTCGATGAACACGAGCTTCTTGCTCGCCGCGCGGATCGACACGATGCGTCCTGAGCAACACACAATAGCAGGCCATCCGTTAGCTTAGCAATGGCAGTTACAGCACAGTAACAGGGACACTATGAGCGTACCTGCCAGTGCGACAGCGTCCTGGGTCTCGCGCGCCTTTGGCTCCAGCGCGTCGTACTGCTGCTGGTACTCCTTGAACGAGTGCGTGACTGGGAACACGTGTGGGTACTGGCGGAACCCCGGGATGCCTTCGAAGCGCTCGAACGCCTCCTGCGCAGTCAGGTTCGCGATCGCGGCGGGCGTGCTGCCGTCCGCGTCCTGTGCACTGCTGCTGCTGCTGCCAATTGCGCTGCTGAGCGCGCGGCGGCCAGTGGCAGAAGCACCAGTGCGCTGCAGCACGAGGCGCTGCGGCAAGCGCAGCCCCAGCTTCATCGCTCGTCTCATGCTAATCATTCGTTCTGCTTCCAAAAGCTCGATTGATTGATGAAAGCCAAGCAGCCGCAACTTGGTACTAAAGTGTCAAAAAGAGTATTAGGTATCAACGTCACAGAAATGCGAAAAACAACAAAAACACTGCTCTACTGAATGATATAAATTAGGACTTAGTCGCATGAAAAGTTACACGGACCCTAATTTATTTGACCTCAGTCATATAAATTAGGACTGTGCATGTAAGCGATACCAAAGTAGGTACCAGCGCATTTGGTATCAACGACACGAAGCTCTGACAATACGATTGACCGACCGATCACCTTCAAGACAGAAAGGATCAAGATGGCGGCGGTCGTGAACCTCGCGGAGGAGGTGCTGGACGGCGTGCTGCAGGCCGCCGAGCACCTCAAGGGGAGCGTCGTGGCCGCCGAGTCCGGGGCGGTCGAGGCGCTGCGCTGGGCCGGCGCGCTGCCGCTGCTGCTGCGCGACCTGGGCGTCACCAAACTGGTGTCGACCGAGTCGCTCTGGGCGTGTCGGAGCAAGGAGCAGGTCGCGGCGCTGCTGCTCTCGCGGCATTGGGGGGTGCGACGCGATAACAAGGGGGAGGAGGGTGGCGCTGATGTTGTCGAGTCGGTTGAGCACCTGGTCGTGATCGTCACGGGCTTCCTCTGGGACTACGAGGCGAGGCTGATTCAGCTGCTTCAACTGGGCGTCGTGCAGCGGCTCACCGTGTGCAGCAGCCTCTCGGAGCGCGCGCACGAGTGCTACGACTTTGAGAGCAACTCGGCGACGTTTCTCTCCGTTACCCGCGCGAAGAAGATGGATTTCCACGAATTCGCCCGTGCGATCGGCGTGCACAACGCGTTCCAAGCAGTGGCGACAAGCAAGCAACGGCAGCCGCAGTCAAAGTCTCAGCCTAAAGTGCCCGTTGGACAGAGCAGCTGGTCGGAGAAAGAGGAGGAGAGTGGTGGTCCTTCTAATGGCGGTGGTGGTGACGGCGAGGACGAGTGGGGCTGGAGCGAAGAAAGCAGCTGGGGAGAGAACACCGACGGACAAGCCGCCACCGCCGCCACAAGCACAAGCAGCAGTTCGGAGGCGCCAGTAGTCCAGCCAGCTTCATCTCAAGCAGCAACAGTGTTAATTGCAGATGCTACTGCTGCTGGCGTGGACGTGATCCATCTGCCGCTCAACTTTGCGCCACTGCTGTCGTCGAAAGTGGTGTCTTCCTACCACGAGCCGTCGGTGTTCGTGCTCTGCCACCCGCTCTGCGCGACGGCGTTCCCGCTGCTGCTGAGCCACGTCGTGAGCTCAAGCAGAGCGCTCACTTCAACAGCTGGAGCGAATAGTACGAACAGTACTGTGGGAAGTTCTGCTCTTCCTAACCCGGTGATGACGTACTCGCACGTGAAGGAGGTCGCGCCAGAGCACATCCCGAGCGAGTTTCGCCGCTCGCTCAAGCTGCTGGCGCACACGCTGGGCGAGATGCTCGTGAACATGCGCCTGGACTTCAAAGAGCGCATCTTCACCATGGGGGCCACGAGCTTGAAGATTGGGCACACGCTGGTATGTACACGATTGTAGCTTCACTCTGTGTGCGTTGTACATGATGGTTTCGCGCATTCAGCTAACATTGTTCTTGATATTTTCTATTCTGTAGCAACGCATTGTGAGCGACCTGCAAGAGGACATGAGCGTCCACGCCGTGCAGGACCGTCAGGCGGCTTCGGTCATTCTGGTTGACAGGTTAGTAGGGCTTTTGTAAAATTGTTCTATCGTACTATGTACCAATGGTAGATGAAGTACCTATCCATTCACTGTCTCTGGGTTTGTTATTCTTCCCACAGGACGAGCGACTTGGCGTCGCCCACTTCGTTCGGCGTCTCGCTGCTCGACCGGATCCTCGCGTTGCTACCTCAGACCCCGCTGTCAGAACCAGGCAGGACGTCAAGCGTTCAAGCAACCAGCGGCAACAAGGTAAAACCAGTCAATCTTATACTCTAGGCCTTTCACAATGTTGACTGGCAAATGGTGCTTCCCTGGCGTGTGTGTGTGCTAATAGATCCGCAAGAACCTGCATGTGACGGAGATCTTCCCTCTTCATGGCTGCGAGCCATCGCCACTCTCTGTGGTCTCTTCATCGCTCCTCGAGGACGAGCAAGTGTCGTACCAGACGTCCGCGTTTCTCGCAAACGTGAAATGGAAGGGTGGCGCGAGTCTGTGTCACCCGACGACCCCCAATGGCGCGAACGCGTTCCGCTCGCTCGCGTTCCGTCCAGCGAAGCTCGCGCTCCGAGACCTCGACAAGCGGCTGCAGGAGCTCGAGAACGAGTTGGTACAGCAGCGGAAGATCACAAAGACCGGCTCGATGAGGAGACCGGGTGAGAAGAAGCAGAGCGCGCGAGGGCGAGACGTCGTCCTGCGCCGCATCTGCAATATTCTGGACGCCGGAGAGCCCACGAACGCCGAGCACAGCTCTTTGATTGAGTTGGGCATCATCGTCCTCGAGACGTTGGAGCGCATGGAGAAGGATCAGCAGCGATGGGACAAGTGCCGCGAGCGGGCTGCGCGCCAGATTCAGCTCCGCAAGCAGAACGCAGGCGAGTGGATCATCCCCGAGCTAGCGGACACGGTGCAGCGCCACTTGAGTGCCACTGCTGCTGCTAGTACTGCTGGGATTGGGTCGGCAAAGGATGGGGAGTGGGCGTCGCTGCAGGAGCTGCTCACACTGCTGGTGAACGCGTTCGCGCTCTCGTCTGGAGCGCCAGTGGAAGACTATACGGTGCAGATGATCGGCAATGCAGTGAGCGAGAGTGTGATGGAGGTAAGGACTTGCAGGGTATTTCCCTTTTGTTTGTTTTACTGAGCTGTGCCTTGTGTTTGTATGCGTTATCACTGTGACAGACCGCTGTGAAGAGTCCCGAGTCAGTCAAAACTCTGTTCCCAGACCTGTTTATCGAGATCATGCCCTTCATCAGTCGTCAACAACAACAACAGCAGCAGCAGCAGCTGCAGAATTTGGTCCCAGAACCTGCGACGAAGATCAACAACAGCAGCGACTTTGATGACGAAGACTGGGACTGGAACGACAACGGCAGCTCCAAACAGCAGGCCTCGCAGAGTCACGCGAGCGCTTCTTCGTCCTCTCAGTCGGATGAGATCCTGCGTCTCGAAGCGAAAGCGACGGTGGAGACGTATGTGGAACGCCTGCTCCAGCCACTGAAGGTACGAACGATAGCACAGAACCTACTCCATGATGCAGGCCGAGGCTGAACAATAGTTCTATGGAATTGTCGTGCAGGAATGCTCCCAACTGTTTGCAAAGTTGAACGACGAAGAGTACGCGTCGACAGAGGTGGAGACGCCTCGCTCCCTGGTCGCGCAGCTTTGCAGCGCAGTGCTGGACCCAAGCAAGTCGCACATCCCAGAGCTTGAGCATGTGAGTTGGGGTCATTCTCTCTCTCTCTCTCTCCTGTTACAGGTCGTCTGCAAACCTGTCAGTCCATTGTACTCAGGCTAACATGTTCTATCTCTCGTACAAACCAAGATCGTGGACGCGTCGGAGCAATTGACTCGCGCCGGCATCGACCTGCTCAAGAGCGGGTTCAGTCGCTTTGGCTTTGGCGGCGGAGCGAGTGGCAGTCGCCTAGGCGCTCAGCAGCACCTCGCTGCTTCGGACGTCATCGTTGTCTTTGTCGTCGGCGGAATCACTTTTGAAGAGGTATGTGAATGAGCAAAATTGGTTGGTGGGGATGTCTGATGTACGAAATGGTTGGCTCACACTCTGTAACTACTTTTTCCTGCCAAACTAATACACAGGTTCAAGAGGTTCACGAGGCGTTGGGGGAGAACTCCAAGTGTCAGATCATTTTGGGCGGAACGACCGTGACAAACAACGAGATCATCCTGGAGCAGCTTTTCAAGTCGCTCAAGATGTGAGCGTGAGGTGGTATCAGGTTGGAAAGCCGGCAATACTTAGATGATGATGGTGGTGACGGTGTATGTGAATCAAGTGCGACGAATCCTTCATCCTGTGTGTGTTGCGTGTTTGTTGATTGCTGAGTGAGATGAACTCTTGTTTGACTAACTGGTACTGACGAGGTCTCTCAGGTTATTGCTGTTCCTAGTGCTGGTATGTGGACTCCTTTTGTGATGGCGTGCGCAGGTCTCAACCTCACCTTCGACTCTCTTTCTCTCTTCTCAGCGCTGCCGGCTGCGCGAGCACAAATACCATATCGTCATGCACCAGAAGTGTGTCCATCGCCGGTCCCGCAGCGACGTACGGCAGCAGGTACTCGATGCCTCTCAGGCGGTAGAGCCCGATCGTGACAATGTCTTCCTGTGTGATCAAGTGCGTGAACATCTCGCCGAATGTCTTGCCGACAAACGCCTTTGGCACTTGGATCTGAACGAGCGAGCTGGCGATCTTCGCGTCCCCACTGTCGTCACTCCTAGACCCAGAGCCAGACGCGCTTGCTGCTGCGGTTCCAGTCCCAGTTAGTGCACCTCCATCTTTGGTCGCTGACTGTCCGTTGTCCGAGAACAGCAGCTCGTAGATGAAGCGGATCAACCCAGGCGTGAAGAAGCTCTGGCAGAGGATGTTGTCGAAAATGTCGACGGAGAAGCCATACCCGGCCGCGAAGAACGGGAGCACTGACGCACCGTCGGACTCAAAGTACGCCTTCTCGATCAGCGCCTGTTGCCGGCGGATCATCGAGCGCCGGTATTGTACGCGCTGCTGCATCTTGATGTGGGTCTCAAGACTACTGATGTTGTCTGCGCCATGCTGGTAGATGTTCTTGACGATGTTCTTGCTGCTTCCACGCTTGTGCAGCTGGCGGTCGTTCTCGGACTCCACGACCTTGACGAGGTCGTCGCGGTCTTCTCGCGTTGAGACCACTTGCAGCAGGTCGTGGTTGCGGTCGTCGATCTGCTGTTGGCGCCGGAGCGCGGCTTTCAGGCGCTTCTTCATCTCCATGTCCAGGATCTTCATCGTACGCGGCACCGTGAGCTCCACGAGCGACATGCACTTGGTCATGACGTCGACGCCGTACTCCTCCTGGATGCTCAGGATCGCCAGGTAGTGGAAAATGGTCTTCCCGTCGATCACTTCGCCGTCCAGTTGCTGGATCGCAGACTTGTCGGCGAGCAGCACGCAGCACTTGGCGGTCAGGATGTCGGCGCGCAGCAGCTCGGTCTTGGAGTCGCTCGTCGCGAGCATGAGGAACGCGTCCGGGTACTCCTGCAGCATGCGCGTGAC